>PJEM01008587.1:32871-81011 GCA_004023845.1 Helogale parvula | reverse complement strand
GCTATGAACATTGGGGTACATGTGCTCCTATGCATCAGCACTTCTGTATCCCTTGGGTAAATCCCTAGCAGTGCTATTGCTGGGTCATAAGGGAGTTCTATGGATAGTTTTTTGAGGAACCTCCACACTGTTTTCCAGAGCGGCTGCACCAGTTTACATTCCCACCAACAGTGTAGGAGGGTGCCCGTCTCTCCACACCCTCGCCAGCATCCATAGTCTCTTGATTTATTCATTTTAGCCACTCTGACTGGCGTGAGGTGGTATCTCAGTGTGGTTTTGATTTGTGTTTCCCTGATGATGAGTGATGTTGAGCATCGTTAGGCTACAGTTTTTGAGAAAAATTGTCTTTTGTTTCTCCAAAAAAACCCCATATAAACAACAAAATACAGTTCACCCTTGAACAACACAGGTTTGAACTCTGCAGGTACACTTATATATGAATATTTTCAATAAATACAGTACAGCACTGTAAATATTATCTTAATAACATTTTCTTTTCTGTAGCTTATGTTGTAAGAATATAACATATGAAATAACATGTTAATCAACTTTATGGTATCAGTAAAGCTTCTGCTCAACAGTAGGCTATTGGTAGTTAAGTTTTTATGGGACGGGGGGTCAAGAGTTCTATTCTGGTGTTTGCACAGGAGGTGAGGGGTTAGCACCCCTACACCCTCCCCACCACATGTTCAAATTCAAGCGTAATTCAGGAGAGGGGAAAAAAATAGGTCTACATTGAGACTATCTACCTATAAATTGCCTAAAGGAAGTAGAATCATGCCTGCATTTTTATGACAGGTCCATGAGAGATCACACACAGGAGACCGGCCTTATCAGTGTGAGCACCTAGGCTGTGGGAAAGCATTTGCAACAGGTAAAAATATGAATTTTCTTTGTTTCTTGGTCCTATTTAGGGGGCAAGCAGAGACTGGTCTTACCTTTGGTCTGAATTAGTGGATATGCAGTGACCAGTTTTTCAGTCTCTCCCTTAACTTCCTCTTGTCCTGCTTACTCTGTTCTCTCTCTGTTCTCACTTTTCTCCTCCGGCCTATTTCTACCTACTGTGTTCGGTGTTTCATTCTACACTCTGCTTTCTTTTAGCAGAAAAGTAAAAGATGAGCATTGGAAGCTGACACAGACTTTAACATTAGGATAGACCTGAGGGAACCATGGGCAACTGGGACTTAGCAAGGGTGGGGCCTCCCCAGGGACACATCCAGCAGGGCCAGGACTGGTACCACCTCAAGCTTTTGGGGTGTGAGTTGTGAACATCTAGTAAGATCTGAGCACTTTAAAAAAAGAAACGCATAGAACCTCTTCTAGACAGAGATGAAAGTTTTGAACTTCTAGCATGATAGTCCTTAGCTGTTACACTCTTCTACATTGTTAATAGTTGTTCTGTTGTGTTTGCCTAGTATTATTTCCTTCGTGTTTACTATGTTTTTCAGTAGTTTAATTTCAGTGGGCATGCTTAGAGGGGTCTCGCATAATTAAATTTCTTTACATTTTTCTTAAAGGTTATGGATTAAAAAGTCATGTCAGAACTCATACAGGAGAAAAGCCATATCGGTGTTCAGAAGATAATTGTACTAAGTCTTTCAAAACTTCAGGAGATCTACAGAAACATATAAGAACTCATACAGGTACTGGCATAAACAAATAACCATATTTGGCCAGGATTTTTTTTTATTAGGCCAGGAATTAATCTGTAGGGAGGGGACTTGGGGAAGGAGTCTCTGGAAGTTTCAGAGTTAGCTTCAAGGACTTCTCTTAAACTCTTGAAATTTTCTTTCCAGGAATAGGGTTCATAATTTTTTTTTAGAGTCTCAGAGGGGTCCATATCCCAAAAAAAAAGAAAGAAAGATTTATTACTTATCTCATCCCCTTTAAATTTACTTCTCTCCTTTTCTTAAAGGGTACTTTGTTTTTATCTCCCCTTCTCTCCCTTTCTTGTACTTGATTATTTGTAGAATTAGCAAACCAATTATAAAGGTAATTATTTGCTTTGAATGACAGCTGGAAGGATTTTGGAAACTGTTGTTAAGAAGTGCTGTTATAAGCTATTGACTAAGCTCATATATAGCTTAATAATTTAGTTTGGAATTTTATTACAGCTGTTTTAAACATAGTGTGATGACTTTGTCCCCAGATACTTCTAAGTTCTGAAATAGTTCAGCAATTTTCCATGGAGGATTTCTCCATTCATTAAAGTTTAACTTTTAGCTCAAATATGATCCCAGATAGGCTTTGCTTTATAATGTTCAGGGGGCACCTGGGTGGCTCAGTCAGTTAAGCATCCAACTTTTGATTTCAGCTCAAGTCATGATCTCACGGTTTGTGAGCTTGAGCCCCACATTAGACTCTGTGCTGACAGTGTGGAGCCTGCTTGGGATTCTTTCTCTCCCTCTCTCTCTCTCTCTCTCTCTCTCTCTCTCTCTTAAAATAAATAAATAAACTTTAAAAAATACATGACTGTACAGTGTTTACGAACAAAGCTGCAGGTCTCTGCTTCTATTTCATTCATCTACTTATTTTTATCCATTGTATCAGAAGCGGGTTTTTCCAAATTCCTGCAAATTCTTTTTGGAGTCACTATGTAATGCCAACTTGTTATATAAAAATTATATAAGACCGTAATCTAGTTCCATTAATATTTGATCAAAACATTGGAATTGTGATTCCTTTGATAGTTAGCAAACAACATATTTGTGCATCAGTTTTTAAATCATCGGTGTTTTCATTGGTAAAAAATTGGATTGTGTAAGGGGGCTTTAGGGATGACTTTTACAAATAAGTGATTTCAGTGCAAAAACAAAGCAAGGTGCTATAGAATCAGAGGAATAGTATATAGCAACGTGGGAATTGTTAAAACTCTTGATTCCTTATCATCCCAGCATGGCAGAGCTGGGAAAAGGTTAAGGTCATCTAGATCCAGACACGAGAAGGGACTTACCCAAGACGAAGTACTCTCTTTAGGTTAACATACTGAAAAAAACTTTCTCTTAAGAAAGAATTAGAGATTCCTGCTCCTTTTTTTATTTTTTTTAATGCTTTTTATTTATTTTTGAGAGAGAGAGAGAGAAAGACAGAGACAGTGTGAGGAGGGGAGGGTCAGAGAGAAAGGGAGACACAGAATCCGAAGCAGGCTCCAGGCTCTGAGCTAGCTGTCAGCACAGAGTCCAACGCACGAACCCACGAACCATGAGATCATGACCTGAGCTGAACCTGGACGCTTAACGACTGAGCCACCCAGGCACCCCTCCTGCTCCTTTTTAAATGATTTCATATTTGAGGGCAGAAATCTTTTGGAGTGGTATTTTACCAGCAGGTAAATCTTAATTTTACTTGACCAAATGAAAAATAACAAACTTTTATATATGTGGGTAAATCTATCTGTCTATACACAGAGATTTTTTTTCATAAATATCACAAGAGTTGTTTGCTTAATTCAAAGCTCATTCTAAAAAAGGTCATGCAGAATTAAAAGCAGAGGCTACTGTTTCATGCTTGACAGTTTAAAGGCCCTTTGGGTTCTGAGGTTGAATAAAGCAGGTTTGAAGAAAAGAAATATAATTGGCAGAATAGACTTTTTCATAAGCTTAGTTTATGAGAGTAGTAATAGTAATATATTCAGCAAGTATATGTGATGCATATTATGTGCTAGACACTAGATTTTTTTTTAATTTTTCTTTGAAGTATTATAGAATAAATAAAATAGGAGATAAGCTACTAGGGGATTCTGGTACTGTTCTAACATAATTCTTATTCCTGACTCTGGTTTTCTTTTGTATTTCTTTCTCTGCTTTTCTCAGCTCATTTTTAAATATGCCCATCTGGATGATCCCATCTTGGAAAGTTGTGCAGTCAGTGATAAGTTTTGAACAATATTCAGGTTTTCCTATATCAATTTAAGTTGGCAGTTGAAGATGCTATTCACAGGGGGAAGAAACGTGAAAGGAAGTACAAGAGGACTCTATGAGTGTGATCGTAGGCAGAATTGAAGGATAAGACATTTCAATTTTCTATGTATTTTTGCACCATTTAATTTATTCCCTTTTGTATTTTCAGGAGAAAGGCCCTTTAAATGTCCCTTTGAAGGCTGTGGTCGGTCTTTTACAACATCAAATATCAGAAAAGTGCATATTAGGACACACACAGGAGAAAGACCTTATTACTGCACAGAACCAGGATGTGGGAGGGCATTTGCCAGTGCAACCAATTATAAAAATCACGTGAGGATACACACAGGTAACAGTTTCTGATTTCTTTGTGTTCCATCTTTCTTCCATAAACCATTTCCAAGTAATTCCTTCCTTCTCTCCTTCCTGTCACTTGGCCTGGTGGTGAAGGATTAAGTAACTTGAAAAAGCTTCACATTAACATGGATACATTCATTTAGTCAGCAGTGACTGAGGTCTGTTACGCATTCCCCTGCCGGCCATCAGTGGTTCAGAGACAGATGAGACGTAGTCCAGGGCAGTAGAATTGGGGAGAGACGGTAGACATTTAATTGCTGCAGAGTGCAGTATCTCCCATTGCATGGACAAGATGTGGGAGTAGAGAGGAGGAGCATCCGTCTCTGGGAATGGAGGTATTCAGCGAAGGTTTTCCAGAGGAGATTGACTTTTAGACTGAGTCCCTCATCATGTTCCCCACATTATTAAAGTGTTCTCTAAGAAAATGGAAAGGCCTGTGAAAACCTAAGAGGCCTGGAAAAGAAAACCATAATTAGAAGTAAATTATATTTTGCTACTATAATTTGTATTCCTTTTATATCTTTAAGAGATTTGATTTTTACATTATAGTACATGTTTGTGGTGTAGAAGGAAAACAGAATTCCTGTCTTCCTATTTACTGTATCATTGTGTGTTACACATAGACATAAACCCACTACCGAGTTCATTGAATATTAAATAATTAAATAATTGGATTTTTTAAAGTTTTTTTTTTTATTTTTGAGAGAAGGGAGCACGAGTGAGGGAGGAGCAGAGAGAGAGAGAGAAAATCCCAGTCAGTCAGTTTGCACTGCACTGTCAGCACAGAGCCCGACACAGAGCCTGAACCCACAGACTGAGGTCATGACCTAAGCCAAAAATCAAAAGTTGGACATTTTACCAACTGAGCCACCCGCGGACCCCTAGATAATTGGTATTTTATCTATATTATTTTCATATTCTGTAGACATTCCTGGTGGATTATAACACAGGTACTTAAGAGCCTTTTTGTGATGTTTGGGGGAAATTGGCTGGGATTTTTAGATGAGCTGAGAAAACATTATTTTTCCCATTTAAAGCAAATGGAATATAGACTCATTACCTGAAAGTTTGCTGTTCACCATGTTTAATGGGCAAATTAGACTCTATTAAGAGGGATGCTCACATGAAGTTTAGCTATACTGATCTTTGGAACAGAACATTTAAGAAGGGCAGTGCTTTTATTTTTAATTTATTTTTTTAACGTTTATTTATTTTTGAGAGAGAGAGCACGTGCATACAAGAGCAGAGGTAAGACAGAGAGCAGTCGGAACAGAGAATCCAAAACAGGCTCCGTACTAACAGCACAGAACCCAGTGTGGGGCTTGAACTTGTGAACTGTGAGATCATCACCTGAGCTGCAATCTGATGTTTAAATGACTAGTGCCCCGAGGAGTGCTCTTAAATGTGGCTGCATATTGGATTCACTTTTTAAAAATAGAATTATTCTCCATATTCCATCTCCACAATTACTGACATAATTTTACTAAGATGAGGCCCAGCCATCAATATATATTAAAAAAAAATCCAGGTCTTTCATACTTGTACATGATTGAGAATCGTTGAAGTAGAGAGATGCAGTAGGTAGTTAGAAATGTTAGTCTGACCCAAGAGGTAGAAAAGATTGGCTAATGATCATCGGGTGATGATATAGTAAATGCCCACCTTATGCAGTAAATGAAGTGCAAAGATTCACCTATGTAAAATGCAATCCATTCTTGCAAGGTTGGTTAGATGACCCAGTTGAGGCCATGCAGGTAACCAGTAGGGAGCTCCAGAGTGCAATTAAAATCCAATTACATCTTGACTGTGGTTTGGTGCCACCTAGTGGTGGTTTCTGCTCCAGCCTAAATATCAACGGGACTGGTTTTCTTTTGGAATTAACTGCACTTTCCCAGCCTGGGCTTACCCTCACCACATCTCTCCCACAATCATCTACCAAGATGAAAACTTTACCTTGCCCTAGTTTGAGAATATAGACTGGGCAGAAGACAGGAAGCAATTTCCAGTTACTTTATATTCAAGACTTCGGTTACAGATTACATTAGTGTGAGATTTTACTATTTATGGGTAGTTTTACTGTGTTTAAACCATACGAGAAAATCCAATTACCCAAGGAAGATACAAAATGAGAATTAAGTAAGACAAGTACATGTATGCACACATGTATATGCATATTTTAGAAGTTATATGAATATGTCCTTTTAGATTTACTAAAGTGTTCAGATTTTATCTGACAGACCTTTTAGATCTTTTTTCTTATCCTTATAAAACCCGTAGGGAAAGCTGCATTTCTTATAGTAATCATTGCATTTGTTGTCATTTTTGTATTTTTAATTTTTTAATGTTTTATTTTTATTTTTGAGAGACAGAGACACAGTGTGAGTGGGCAAGGGACAGAGAGAGAGGGAGACACAGAATCTGAAGGAGTCTCCAGACTCTGAGCTATCAGCATAGGGCCCGACGTGGGGCTCGAACCTGTGAACTGCAAGATCATGACCAGGGCCAAAGTTGGACACTCAACCGACTGAGCCACCCAGGCACCCCAATTATTGTCATTTTTAAATCAGTATTAAAGATACTAGCTTGTCTAGTTATAGGTAACAATAAATTAGTTTTATGAAGGCTTAGAGTTTAACTGGGCAACATTTTTATCGTTATTTTTCTCATCCCTTGAAATGAAGGGAAGAGTGGTATTTAGGCATGTGATAAGACTTAGGATGCAGACAGCCTTTTGAACCAAGACAAATCATAGTTAGGGAGTCTTTTCTTGTGTTCTGCCTCATAGCAGTATAGAAAGATTTGACAGTTCATTGGGGCATGTGGGTGGCTCATTCAGTTAAGTATCTGACTCTTGGTTTTGGCTCAGGTCATGATCTCGCGGTTTGCGGATTCAATCTCCGTGCTACTGGTGCAGAGCCTGCTTGGGATTCCCTTTCTCTCTCTGTCCCTCCCCCACTCAGACTCTCTCAAAAAAAAAAAAAAAAAAGATATTTGACAGACATCTATTTTTGCCATTAGAGGCTTCTTTTTCCCCATGAGAAGAATGGATTGATTATGCCTTAATATATGTAAAAGTTGATTTTGAGTGTATGTGTGTATGTTCTTTACTTAGGTGAAAAGCCATATGTTTGTACAGTCCCTGGGTGTGACAAAAGGTTTACAGAATATTCCAGTTTGTACAAACATCATGTTGTTCACACTCATTCCAAACCATACAACTGTAACCACTGTGGGAAGACCTACAAGCAGATCTCCACACTGGCCATGCACAAACGGACGGCCCACAATGACACTGAGCCCATTGAGGAGGAGCAGGAAGCCTTCTTTGAGCCTCCCCCAGGTGAGTGTTCTTTCCAGCGAATCTCTCTCTGGGAACCAACACCTACCATACTTTTTGATGCATAGCATTTTCTCAGATCATAAAGTTCATTCAAATAATCACATAGATATATAATTTACAACTGTAAGAAGTGATATCTAAGAAAGATACTGGGTGCCCTGGGATGTATAAGAAGGGAAGTTAAACTAGCCTGGGAGGTTCTTTTTCTTTTTCCCCCGTTTAGTTCTCCTCTTGTTAAAGAAACAAAAAGATGAGAATAAAATGGATTTAGGACACCCAGCTTGAATTGCTGTTTTTCTTCTGATAAATGGCCAGGCTGTGGTTCCACCGAACATGGCTTCTGTTTGGCAAGGAAAGCTGTAATTATTACTAAAGAAGCCCCCGAACCCGCCAACTTTAAGATCAAGTGTGTTTCAGGTGACAGTGGCCTAGGCTGCAGGAGCAGAGGAGCTTGGCCCACCTGGAGGCAGAGCAGGGCAGGTGTTACCCACTGCCTCCTTGTTGTCTAGAGCAGTCTGTGCTTTGGTTTGAGCTGAACTTGAGTGATGTGAATTATTTTGCTGCTTAATAAAGTGACCCCTGGATATAATTGGATGTGAATGCAAATAGTTGCAATAAATTCCCTGTATGAACAGTGTGAGCCTTCTATTTTTTTTTAAATTCAGTACAGGTTAGCTAGACTCCTCACCTAGGTTAAAGTAATAGCTACCACAAGAGATCTAGAGAGTGGATAGGGGTTAATTGGGTCTAGAGGCAGGGATTTCACAGGGAGGGGAAATAAGGAGCAAAAGCAAGAGAACATTCCAAATAGAGAGAATGGCACATACAAAAAGCCCTGAGGTTGGGAAGAGCAAAGTGAATTGGAGAGACTAAAAGAAGCCTGGCCAGTGTGGCACTTCTGCCTGGGAAGGCGGTTGAAATAAGGCTGGAGAGCAAGGTAGGGGCAGCTAGGCTATCTGAGTGCCCTAAGGATATTCATCTTAAGCATAAGAACGGCAAAGCATTCCCAAATAATTTTTAGTTGATTCATGTGCTATTCAGTATTGTTGTAAGGAGACAAAAACATTCATTTCATAAGAATAAACTCTTGGGGAAAAATATTTTAGAGGATCACAATCTGTGATTTCAGCTAAGTAACTTAGCACAGGTAAATAGGTAAAGTGAGTGAAGTAGGTTTTCTTAAAACACACACACACACACACACACACGCACAATAAAACAAAACCTAGGCTATCCTACTGTTTCATTGAGTACCTCCTAAACAAAGCAGATTTAAAAATTAAAAGAAATCACATTTTCTCATTCTTATATTGAAGCGTTGAGAGTACGAGAAAGGACAGATCATTTGCTCGCTCTTGAAATGATTCTCTGTAGTTCTAATTTGTCTTTTCAGATGTCTGTCACATGATAGTGAGAAAATAACAATTCCTTCATTCCCAAATGCTATGGTACGTTCTAGCCAAAGCACTGTAAGTGGGCATGGTTAGATACCCCAACAACTGCTGAATCCTTGCTGTTACAAAGCAGGCATAAAAAAAAAAGGTTTGAAAAGCTTAGGTTTTGAAATTCTTCCTAAAGCTTTTTCAGCCTCTTCCTTAAGTGTTGATTTTTCAGATTGTCCGAATTTCTTGTATTTTAGAAAATAGTCCATAATATAATAATATTGATTAATAAGCAAAGATTATTTTTCCAAGAATAGGGATGGATTTGTATGCCTTTTCTCTCATATGGTTCTCCAGGTTTTGTAGCCCCTTGGAATAATGGTATATAAATAGCTGTGACAGAACAAAAAGACATGAAGTAATGACTGCTGTGGAGAGTTTACTGTGATGACTGCAGCCATGGGAATGCATGCATCAGCCACTAACTTTGAGAAGTACTGTTAAATTAGCATAAGTCCCTCTTTGAAGGAAGAAAAAACACATTTACTCTCCTTCTGGCTTCCTGGGAGGTGGAAAGTGATTGAAGAATAGATCAGCAGACTTCCTGGTTGCCAAGTATAGCCCTAAAGAACTATGGAAATTGCTGTCTACTTGCTGGTTCCTTATGATCTAAGGAAGTAGATGGGTGCTCCTGTTCTGTCCCTTATTAAATGATTAACCTCACCCCAGATAATGTGCCATTACATTGTCCTTACACAGTGTAGTCATTGTGTACCGATGACTTACGGTCACTTGTGTTAAAGAGTCAGTAATTTAGTATTAGTAGGTTCTGTTTACATACCATTCCGGTTTTGTGGTTAATGTTTATGAAGATTATGTTACCATTTTTAAAAGCTTCTTAAGTGACTGCAAGAACTTAGCATACTTGCCATGTTGAAGGGTTATTTGCCAGGCATTTTCCTGTACAGTACCCTCCTCTGCCCCCCAGCACACAAGAGCAGTATCACATAATTACTCCAATTAAGAAAAAGAGGGTCTCCCAAAATTGGAACATTTAAATTTGATGTAGAAAGGTTTGGTTTGGTCTGCTTTGATTTGGTTCGGCTTTACAAAAGTAAAGGTAGAAGAATTAAAAGGAGGTGCTGGAAACCATTTTATGATTTGGACCATAACATACATACACTTAATTTGTGTGTCTCTGTCATGTTTATAATATTCTCTGTTTTTGAAATGCAAATCAAAACAATAATGTGATACAACCTCACACCTATCAGAATGGCTAAAATCAACAACACAAGAAACAGCAGGTGTTGGTGAGGATATGGAGAAAAAAAGAATCCTTGTGCCCTGTTGGTGGGAATGCAAACTGGTGCAGCTACTCTGAAAACAATATGGAGGTTCCCTAAAACGTTAAAAATAGAACTATTTTTAATCCAGCAACGGCACTCCTGGGTATTTACCTAAAGAAAACAAAAACACTATTTCAGAGGGATACATGCACCCATGTGTTTATAACAGCACACTGAAGTATTATTCAGCCATAAAAAAAAGAATGAAATCTTGCCATATGCAATGACATGGATGGAGCTAGAGAGTATTATGCTAAGTGAAATAAGTCCGAGAAAAACAAATAACATATGATTTTACTCATATGTGGAATTTAAGAAAAAAAACAAATTAAGAAAGAGAAAGAGAGACAAACCAAGAAACAGGTCATAACTCGGGAGAGCAAACTGATGGTTCCCAGAGGACAGGTAGATGGGGGATGGGTACCAAAGGTGATAGAGATTAAGGAGTGCATTTGTCATGATGAGCACCAGATGATGTACGGAATTGGTGAGTTATTGTATTGTGTAACTGAAACAAATACAACACTGTATGTTAACTAACTGGAATTAAAGTACAAACTTGAATGAGAAATATTCAAAGTAATAAAGAAAAGAAAGGAAATATCCTGTTTTGTAAACAGCTTGGTTGGTCGGTCAAATAAATGATTCATTTGTTTTAAATAGGTCAAAGTGAAGATGTTCTTAAAGGGTCCCAGATCACGTATGTTACAGGTGTAGAAGGGGACGATGTTGTGTCTACACAAGTAGCCACAGTAACCCAGTCTGGGTTGAGTCAACAAGTTACACTCATATCCCAGGATGGGACTCAGCATGTAAGTATCTACCAAAAGCCAAACAAGTTAAATATTGTTTCTATGAAGATGGGCGTGAAAAGCAGGTTGGGCCTCAATTGAGGAAGCCTTGAATGTCAGCTTATAAGCAGTGCTAGATCTCCTGAAGGTTTTCCAGTAGTATGCTGAAAGAGGCTACATACAGGGACATTAGAAGAGAGAGGGGTTGTTTGTGAGTCCAGCATTCATGTGGTGTTTTGGCATAGTTCAAAGGTCAGGTGGTAAAGATCAGAACCACCGTGAAATTGAGGACTTGAAAAGTAAAGGATCCGTGTGAAAATATAATTCAGAGAAAGGCTAGGATTTAGTAGTTGATTAGATCCAGGAAGAGAGATAGAGAAACCACCAGAGCCTTGGCTGAGGGGATGATCATTAAAAGATCCTGGAAAGTCACTGATGAGCAAAACTTGTAAAATTTCCAAATTTGTGTCTCTCTCCCTACCTGAGTCATGGAAGTTCATTCAACTTATCTCCCAGAATTAATGGAAAGGTATCTTGATTTCCCCAGGAAAAGCAGTGTAATGGTTATTCTCTGAGCCTTTCTAGATGCCACTAGCCTAAAATAATTCAGATTTGATTTTATTTTTAGGCTCCAGCTAAGGTAGTCTTAGTATCTGGTAGAAAGGGACATCTGGGGCTCGTTATCCTCCTATAACTGTCTCTTCCACAGAGAACTCTCTCCTTACCAGTCTCTCTCAGAGCTTACCTCCCATGATGAATCTGCCCTTTGTGTTGATAGCTGTTACCATGCTGATGCTAACTAGGAAGCAGAACGTACACAGGATTGGAAAATTAAAAGTGCTTGTACCATCCCTTTCATTCCCTTCCCCCTCTTCCTGTCACTTTTGATGGCACCGATTCCTCACCCTCACAGTATTGTTTATCCACTTATTGCCATGCAAGATTAAACATATTTATTAACCCAGTTTTAATTTAGCATCAGACGTAAAACTTTTTCTTGAATTAGATCATCACAGACAGAGTCCTTCTGGAAGTCATGTGATGTAACCTCCCTCCCTCCCAAGAGAATTCCCCTCTCCAGGAGCCCCCACACAGATAAGGCATTTTCGTAAGAGGCAGCCTGTTCTATTGTTGGATAAATCTAATGTTTATCAGAACCTCCTGCTGTGTCAGCCACTCCTGGCTCCTCTGTGACCACATAAAGTGAGCGTCGTCCCCCTTCATGTGTTCCAAAGCAACCATTTTCCTTATCCTGATGTAGTTTTCCAGATGCAACCTTTCTATTTCCTTCAGGGATTAGAGTTCTCTACCATTCCTTTAGTCAGCTAAATAGCAAACATTTATGGAATGTCTACCCAGTGCCAAATACTTTGGTAGGTTTAATGTGGGGAATACCGGAAGGCGGGTGTGTGTGTGTATGTGTGTGTAATCAAGGAGGAGAGAGAGATTCCTAAATGAACAATACATAACCTCTTAGGCTGGGTATGGTATTGAGGACTGTGTAAAGTGCAGTGGCAGCCAGGAGGAAGGGGTAAATGATTATTCTTGAAGGAATCTTGGAGACCCTTTTAGTGAATGGCCGTTGAGTTGGATCTTGAAGAATTTTCTTGAGTTTGGCAGGCAGAGTGAAGGGAAGGGAAAAGTCAGGGAAGTAGAAGAGAATATGACACTCTGGGACTGCAAATGATTAGTTGTGGCTGGAGTGCCAGATGCTGGCTTAGAAATAGTGGAAGATGAGTCTAGAGGTGCTGTTAAAGGCCAGATTGCAAAAGGTCACAAATGCCATTTAAAAGGTCTGAACTCTAGTGATCGGGGGCCCTGGGGATAAGACAGAGAGCAAAATGAAATGATGAAATTTGTTCTTTTAAAAAGGTGTGAAGGTAGAGGATGGTTTAAGAAAAGGTTAGACCGGATACCTAGAGAGAAGTTGTATTACTGTGGAAAGTCAAATAAGGAAAAAGTAAAGGTATAAATTGATGTAGAGATGGAGAGCAGGAAATGCATTTAAGAAATAGCTTTGGGGTGCCTGCATGACTCAATCAGTTAAGCATCCAACTCTTTTTTTGTTTTTTAAGTTTATGTATGTATTTTGAGAGAGATAGCATGAGCAGGGGAAGAGCAGAGAGAGAGAGAGAGAGACACAGAATCCCAAGCAGGCTCCATGCAGTCAGTGCACAGAGCGCCATGTGGGGCTCAAACCCACAAAACCGTGAGATCACAACCTGAGCCAAAATCAAGAGTCAGATGCTTAACCGACTGAGCCACCCATGTGCCCCAAGCATCCAGCTCTTGATCAGCTCAGGTATTGATCTCAGGGCCGTGAGTTCAAGCCCTGTGTTCTAGGCTCTGTCTGCACTGGGCGTGAAGCCTGCTTTAACCAACTGAGCCACCCAGGTGCAGTAGTGCTGTGAAGCCTACTTTAAATAAACAAAGAGTCCGTCTTCCGGTACCTGACTGGCTCAGTCAGTGGGACATGCAACTCCTGATCTCGGGGTTATTAGTTGGAACCCCATGTTGGATGTAAAGATAACTTAAAAATAAAATCTTTAAAAAAGAAAAGAAGTAGTTTTTCTGACAATCTATTTCTAAAGAGTTTGTTCCATTATAGAATTATTTGCTCTACAGAGTAGACTTATACAGGACTTAGGCCTAGTACTTAATAAAGATTGCCAAATAGAACAAGAAAAAGACTGATATGTAAAATGCACTGTGTTGCAGGTCAATATATCTCAAGCTGACATGCAAGCCATCGGCAATACCATCACGATGGTAACGCAGGATGGCACACCCATCACGGTCCCGGCGCACGACGCAGTCATCTCCTCAGCAGGAACACACTCTGTTGCTATGGTTACTGCCGAGGGCACAGAAGGGCAACAGGTGATTGCTCATTTCTTTTATAGTAACCAATACACATATCAATATCAAAACTTTCATATTCGTAGATGTACAGTGTGATACAGTGGTTAATCTCACAAACTTTGGATTGAATTCCAGTTTTACAGCTTACTAGCCACATGACCCTCTGAGTCTCAGGTTTTCCTCCTCTGTAAAACAGGAACGATTGTAGCATCTACAGCATAAGGTCAATGTAACAAGTGAATGAGATACTATGTTCATAGTACTTTACCTAAAGCCTAGGTATATATTAAGTATTCATTAGTGGTAGCTCTTCCTATCATCAGCGGATACTTAGGAAAAATTCACTTGCAAAATTTACTTAATATTTTGAATATATAATATACTCACATAGTTCAAAAATCAAAAAGTACATACAGGTATGCAGGGAAAATCTCCCTCCTACCTCTGCCTCCATCAACCTAGTTCTTGCCCCCATCGAGATAATCCACTGTTATTAGTTTCTTATGTAGTCTTCCAGCAATTCATTAGGCATAAACAAGTAGTCCTCTTCCCCCTTTCTGTTTTTCTTATGGTAGTAAGCTATACTATTCTTCACTTTGGTGGGCTTTTTTTTAAATTTAATTATATATCTAGAAAATAGTTCTATTTCTTTATATAGAGAGCTTCCTCATTCTTCTTTAAAGCTGTCTCATATTTCGCTCTGTGTACACTGTAATTGACGTCTTGTGCTGTTTCAAACACCGTGTAACTTTGTGCTCATGTGATTTTGCATATGGGTGAGCCTGTCTGCCAGGTAAGTCCTAGAGTGGAGTTGCTGGGTGAAGACACATGCGTTTGTAATTGTGATAAGTAGGACCGGGCTTCCCTTCCAGGGCTGTACAGTCCACAGTACCACCAGCAGCATTCGAGAGTATAGTCAACACAGGGGTATCAAACTTTTGGATTTTTGCCAATCTCATGTATCTCTTTGTAGTTTTAATTTTTCATTTCCTTTAAAATACACAATATTAATACATTTTACAACTCTTCTTATACTTCACTGACAGCAATGTTGAGATTCACTGCAGCTACCTTACCATGTTCAATGAGTCTGCCAAAATTGGTAGCTCTCATTCTTCACAGATTCATGTATAAATTCAGTACCATTGCAATCAGAATCTTTTTGAAGATATCAGATAATCTCACTTTAAAATAAACATGAAAATGGAAAGGACCTATGATAAACAACACAAGCTTGAAAAAAGAACAGGTTGAAAGTCTTCTACACCTTGAAATACCAAACTCAGAATCATAAAGCTTCTAGAAGAGAAGTGACTGTTTTTGCAAACTTAGGCTAAAGATTTATTTAAAATGCCCTACCAGTTAAAGAAAAAAATATAAACTGAACGTCAAAATTAACTCTGCTCACCAAAAGACATCATTAAAAAAAAAGAGAAGCCCCTTCAAGCCCCGCGTCAGGCTGTGTGCTGACAGCTCAGAGCCTGGAGCCTGGAGCCTGCTTCCATTTCTGTGTGTCTCTCTCTCTGCCCCTCCCCTTCTCATGCTCTGTCTCTCTCTGTACCAAAAATAAATAAATAAATAAAACATAAAAAAAAAGAAAAGAAAAAGATAAGCCCCAAACTGGGAAAAATATATCACACTTTATATATATAACAGTGGAAATGAGAATAGATAACAGACTTCTACACATCAACAATAAAAAGATGAATAATAGCCCATAAGAAATTAGCAAAATTCATTTAAAATTTTTATTTTGAGAGAGAGAGGGCGCAAGTGAGCAAGGGGCGGGGAGAGAGAATCCCAGGCGGGACAGAGGAGAGAGAGTACACGTGAGAGTAAAGTGGGGCTCATGCAAAGCAGGGCTCGCCCAAAGCCAGGTATGGGCTCATGAGCTGTGAGATCATGACCTAAGCTAAAGTCAGATGCTTAACAACTGAGCCACCCAGACGCCCTAAAAAGCGCTTTTAAATGAACAGATATTTGACCACTCACTTGAACAGACCTCTTACAAAAGAAGATTCAAAAATGGCCAGTAACACAAAAAAGTGTTCAAAATGACTAAAATTAAAAAAGACTTGACAACATTTGGTAAAGATGTGAAGCAGCTAGAATATTTGTATGCACTAGTGGGAGTATAAAATGATATAACCACTTTGGAGAACTGTTTGGTGGTTTCTTATACCCCACGACCCAGCAATTCCACTAGAATACATAGTGTATGATTTCACTTAATGAAATCCAAGAACAGACCAAACAAATCCATGGTGATAGAAATCAGCAAATGCTGCTTGACTGGGGAAAGGAAATTAATGGAATAGAATATGAAGGAACTGTTCTCTGTTTTAGGTGGTGGTTCTACAGATGTATCTGTCAGAACTCAGCAGAACACCTAAAGATTCATGCATTTTTATTGTTTGCTAATTATACCCAGTGCAAAAACAAACAAAAGCAAACCCAGCCACTAGCTTTCAGGCTGTCTTCTGGAATGGTCCTAGTCATTTCCATGGCTCTAGGGTTCCTGGATTGGGTGTATGACACAGCTTGGGTAAATACACCCTGTACCAGTCATCATTGCAGGTCTGCAAGGATAGTGACCCTAAAGCAAACATTCTTTTGTAGCTTATCTGTAGCCTGGGGACTAGGAAAATTTTCCTGAGAGGAAGTTTTGAGGGCTGGAATGAAGCCAGGCAGCTCTCAGCAAGCAAGGATATGACAACAGGAGTGGGGATTTCCCTTGAGGACCAACTGCTGCCACATCTCCTTCTGCTGCAACTGTAGGCCATTGGGCAACTGTTGACTGTCCACTTGGGGGTCCAGACACCGCCTTTGAATTATCTATAACCCTTAAATTACCTATTTCTTAACCTGCACAGGAAGAAAGCATTTGGTCCTTCCTTGCCTTTGTTTTTCTGTTAAATTAAGGTAATTGGGATTTCTTAGACTCAATTTTCTAGGTGTCTCTGAGAGCCTAGTTAACAGGTATACATAGTACTTCCACCTTTGTTAATTTCAAATTACAAAAATAATATGCTGGGGCGCCTACGTGGCTCAGTTGGTTAAGCATCTGACAACTTCAGCTCAGGTCATGATTTCACAGTTTGTGAGTTCGAGCCCCACGTTGGCCTCTGTGCTGGCAGCTCGGACCCTGGAGTCTGCTTCAGATTCTGTGTCTCATTCACTCTCTGCCCCTCTCCCACTTTTACTCTGTCTCTCAAAAATAAATAAATATTTTTTAAAAAGTAATATGCTTAATGTAATAGAATAGAGAGTCTAGAAACAAACCCTCAAATATATATTCCATTAAATTTCAGCAATTAAAATTTGACCATTTAGTGGGAAATGATGGTCTTTTAAACAAATGGTGCCAGTAAAAAAATATCTCATGAGAAAGAATTAAGTTGGACCCTTACCTTATATCATATATAAGAATTAACCCAAAATGGATAAAGACCTACATTTAAGAGCTAAAACTATATAATGCTTGCTTGGAAGAAAACATAAATGAAAACCTTCATGACCTTGGATTAGGAAATCTTTCTTATGTATGACACCAACAGCAGAAGCAATGAAAGAAGAAATAGATAAATTAAAAACTTTGTGCATCAAAGGCCACTACCAGGAGAGTAAAAAGATAATCTACATAATGAGATAAAATATTTGCAAATTATACATCTGATAAGGATTAATATTTGAATAAAGACTTCCTATTATTCAACAACAACAAAAAACAAGCAATCCAATTTAACATTAGAAAAGGATTTGAAGGGCGCCTGGGTGGCTCAGTCAGTTGAACCTTTGACTTGGGCTCAGGTCAGATCTCACATTCTTGGGTTCAAGCCCCACATCAGGCTCTGTGCTGACAGCTAGTTCAGAGCCTGGAGCCTGCTTCCGGTTCTGTGTCTCCTTCTCTCTCTGCCCCTCCCCCTCTCATACTCTGTCTCTCTCTGTATCAAAAATAAATAAAACATTAAAAAAAGTTAAAAAAAGAAAAGGATTTGAATAGACATTTCTCCAAGGAGTTTTACAGATGCTCAATTAGCATGTGAAAAGATGTTCAACATCATTGGTTATTAGGGAAATACAAATCAAAACCACAGTGAGATACCACTTTTCCCCCGTTAATTCAGGCTGTCATCCAACAAACAGTACCAAGGGTTGATGAAAATGCAGAGAAATTGGAACTCTTGTGCATTGCTCATAGGAATGTAAAATGGTGCCGGTACGGTGCCGGTACTGTGGAAAACAGAAAACAGGATAGCAGCTCCTCAGAGAGTGGAACATACTGGGGCATCTGGCTAGCTCAGTTGGTACAGCATGCAACTCTTGATCTTGGGGTCGTGAGTTCAAGCCCCACGTTGGGCTTAGAGCCTGTCTAAAAAAAGAGTTGACATAGAACTACATATGATCCACTAATTCCACTTGTAGATATATTTCCAGAAGAATTAAAAATAGAGACACAAACTAAAAATCAGTTATAATCTTTTGATGTTAAAATAACTAGTCTCAACATTTAGGACTCCTTTTGTGTGTGTAGGGGTGTGTGTGTGTGTGTGGGTGTGTGTGTGTGGGTGTGTGTGTGTACAGAGGATTATAATTCTGTATGCCTATCATCCATCTAACACTGTATTCTGAGCATTTTCGCATACCAATTAAATGTTCTTGTAAAAGGATTCTTGTCATTTGTAAAATAATCCGTCAAATGGAACTCATTAACTCATTCCATACACATAAATTGTTGTACAAGCCTTTGATTATCTTCATAGAAACAAATTCTAGACATGGAATTACTGGATTAGTGATGCACAGTATTTTAAGCTGTTTGCTATATCCTGCAAAATTGTCTTTCAAAAAGTTTTAGCAATTGTGCCATGGATCTAAAAGCTTTCTTGATTCATTGTACTCTCCTTGCTGGCATTGAAGATTTTTTAATTATTTGCATAATTCACAAGCAGAAGTTGAATTCTGTTTTTATTTTCATTTGATCATTAATGAGGTTGAACATGTTTTTCAGAATAGCTCACAATCTGTTTTTTTAATTGAGGTAAAATTTATATACAGTGAAATGTACAGATCTTAAATTTACAGTTCAGTGAATTGTTAAACATACCAGCATCCCAAACATTTCCATCACATCCAGAAAGTTCCCTTGTGATCCCTTCCAGTCAATCCCTAGTCTTTTCAGTTTTCCTAGTTAAATGGAAATCTAATTTTAAGTCCCAACAGGTAGGGGAACCTGGGTGGCTGAGTTGGTTAAGTGTCTGACTCCTGATTTCAGCTCAGGTCACAATCCCAGAGTTGTGGGATCCAGCCCCACATTAGGCTCTGCGCTAAGCATGGAGCCTGTTTAAGATTCTCTCTCTCCCCTGCTCATTCTCTCTATATATAAAATTTTAAAAATTTTTTAATTAAAAAAAAACTAAATGCATCAGGTAAACAAGAGAATATTGCATATATTATGTTCTGCTTATCCCAACTCAGGAATAAATAGACATTTGAGATATGAGTTACTTTACATGTGTAACGAACCAAGCAGCCACTTAAGGTAGGAGATCCTAGGCATGGTCCCACCTGTCCTGGTTAATGGAGCCTGGTGTAGCAGACCCACCTATCAAGTGTCCTCTACCCTGTTATGTCATTGGTTCACAGAAGCTTAGAAAAATCCCTTCTTTTTGAGCCTCAACTTCTTTAAACGAAAAGAGTAAGATAGTATAGAAGTTCTCTTCCAGCTTTAGGCTTCTATAAGTCTGTGGTCAGAAGGTCAAATTCAAAGACAGTCTCTTGCATTAAATGGAATTTACTGTATTTAATCATAGCTTTATTTTGTGTATTTTTTGTTTAAGGTTGCAATTGTGGCTCAGGACTTGGCAGCATTCCATACTGCCTCATCAGAAATGGGGCATCAACAGCACAGCCATCATTTAGTAACCACAGAAACCAGACCTCTGACCTTAGTGGCAACATCCAATGGCACCCAGATTGCAGTTCAGGTGAGTTCCGTGGCAGATGTCCTCAGTCAGTAGCAGGACTACTTCCTAGCTGTCAACCTTACACACTATGCTTTATTCAGAACCTTTATGCGAGGCAGGGCACAGACTCATCTGTGTCACTTAGCCACATGAAGGAAATTGCGGTGTTTGAGGTGGACTCAAAGAGACTGGCACTTTGTTCGCTATTATCTTTGCATATTTTAGGGGGGATATATAGTAAGAAAAATAAAGCTTCTGGGATATATCACAGTGTGCACCCGGCCACCTATCTTTACTTTCAGAATAAGTAAAATTAGGCAGGATTCTGTAAAGCACTTGGAAAGGAACCTAGTGTAAACATAGACCCATATTAGTCCTCTGAGAATCACCGCACAGCCCTATTTTATTTTGGGGGAACATCAGAAGACAGAAGAAACTATTCTTGGGGAAGTCACTGGATTCAGGCAGACAGTCTAGAATGCAGATTACTTTTCCTTGGGAAGAGTTGGTTTTCATGTATTTACTGGAAAAGATAACATATTCAGGAAAATGCCAACCATTGGTTTTGATTTAGTTTACGGTATAGAAGCTAAAGACTCAGGAAGCTCTCTACTCCATTGGAAAAGATGAGCATCTTTGTCCTTTGCATGAGTGAAGGTTTATCAAAATCCTAAAACAAGAGGTGCCTGAGTGGCTCAGTCAGTTGAGCATCAGACTCTTGATTTCAGCTCAGGTCATGGCCTCAGGGTTCAGTTCATGAGTTTGAGCCCCGCATAGGATTCTGCACTGAGGGTGAGAGCCTGCTTGGGATTCTCTCTCTCCCCTCTTCTCTGCCTCTCCCTGCCGCCCGCTCACTCTCGCTCTCGCTCTCTCTCAAAATAAATATATAAGCTTAAAAGAAAATCCTAAAGAAAGATGGAGCACCTGGTTAATTCAGTAGGGAAAGCATGCAGTTCTCAATCTCAGGGTTATGAGTTCAAGCCTCAGGTTGGCCGTGGAACCTACTTAAACAAAACAAAACTGCAAAACCCTAAATTAAGAAACTACATTATCCTCCTGCAAGACTTTTTTTTGTGCTCTTAATGATTAGATCAGCAACAGTAGCTTAACAATTCCAGGTGTTAGAATTATAGAGATTTTACCTTGGGCATACACTATGTCTTCAGTATTATCTTGACTGTGGCTTTGTGTGTGTTCCTGTTGCAGCTTGGAGAACAGCCATCTCTGGAAGAAGCCATCAGAATAGCATCTAGGATCCAACAAGGAGAAACACCAGGGTTGGATGATTAATCCTCAAAACAGTGGAGCATTGCAGCAAGAGGAGCCGTTCATCTTCAGGCAGCAGGCATGCAGGAACCCGGGCCCAGGAAAATTAGAATTTTTCCATTCCTGAAATACTGTACACGTTTTTATGCAAGAGTGGAGAACATTTTATTCTTGACACTTTTGTGTATATAACTCTTGGAATAGATTCCCAAACTGATTCATTGTGTACAACGATGTATGAAATTAGGGCAATACAATAAATTTTCATGTTACTCTTTTATCAGTTCACAAACTCCTAGAGTCTACATGCAAGATCAGCAAGGTCTTATGGAGTCTTATGATGGATTTTTAACTTACTGTGAAAAACAAAATAAAGGCTGTATCAAAAATGTCAAAGGTTCTATACTTGAAACAATCAATTCCAGAAGCCATCATGGATAATAAAGAATGTAAAGCCTTCGAATATTTCCCCAAGTTAATAGAGTGTCTGCAGTTTTTGTTCTACTGTATACTTGTCTGTTTTTATTTGTACCTCACGGTTTGAAAACTATTCATTATAGTTTTCTATCCCTTTTAAAATACCAACTCTCCAAGCCGAAATGCTAATTATATTGAATTGCATCCATTACATTGGATTATGTATAAAATGACAAAGTTTGGTTATTTAAAATTAAAAAGTTAAATCCAATGCTTTGGTTTTGTTAAAGATTTTTCTTAGCATTCAGTTTTGTTTTGGGTTTTTTTTTGTTACTGTTTTCTAAAAATAATGAGCTATCAAAGTTTGACCATAGCCTGGAGCCCGGGATAATAGTGCTGTAATTGGACATGGCTTTCCTCTGAAAATTAGGTTAGTGGGTCTGTGTAAATTATTTATTTTTGCTTATGTACTTTTGTTTTAAAGCTTATTTACCCTAAAGTTTATTATTAATTTTGAATACAGCAATTTTTAAAATGTTACCTTTATATTTGTTTTATTAAAGTGGTATGGGGGTTGGGGAGAATGTGGTAGAAAAGATCACAAATGCCATCAGTTATAACCCAGCACACGTAATATTGTTTATCAAGCACAGAGTAAGTGTTTTTCCATACATTGTTATGTTCTTGTAACAATTTTTTGAGATATACAGGATTTATTATCCCCATTTGTACAAGGGGGAACAGAGGGTCCAAAGAAGTTGCATCTCACTCAGGCCCTCCAGTTGTGAAGAGGTAAGGCAAAGACTTGAGAACCCAGGCTTTTTAAAAATTTATTTAATATTAATTTATAAGAGAGAGAACGTGTGTGTGGGCATGCACACACGCGCATCCAAGCATGAGGAACATGAGTTGGGGAGGGGCAGAGAGGGAGAGAATCCCAGTCAGGCTCCCCCACGTCTGCATGGAGCTCAATGCAGGGCTCAAACTCAAATCAAGAAACTGCAAGATCATGACCTGAGCCAAAATCAAGAGTCAGACGCTCAACCAACTGAGCCATCCAGGCGCCTCCGAGAACCCACACTTTCTGGCCCCCGCATCCACTGTGCTTTTACCACACAACTGCCTTCTCAGATGATAATTTGTGGCCAAGGTTAGTAAGATGAGCTCTGGTGTTTTCTGATTGACTCTAATGACCTGAGCACTTGAAAAACCAGGTCTAATGGTCAGAAATTCAGCTTAGGGTCCACTAAGGTCCAAAAAAAAAAAAAAAAAGGGGGGGGGAGAGGGAAGGTTTGCCCTGCAATTATCACTACTTCCCCGCGGTTTACTGTGCTTCATTTGCCAGAGAGCTGAAATGCCTCTCTCCTGTTTCATTTCAAGCTTTACGTTAAGAAGGGAAAAAATGTACTGTTGTATGCAATATAAATGTTATCTTTGATGAGGTTCTTTGAAGTCTTGCTAAAGAAGGGTCATGACTTAGTTATCTGAAATGGGAAACCCTTCAGGGCTGGGCTGGCAGCTGGTTGCCTTCCCTTCAAAGCTTTTCAAAGATATTTAACATTAGAAAGGGTCTTAGTCACACAAGATCCTTGCCTGAGACATTTAAACGCACATAGAATTGTCAGCTGTGGCCTGCTAAGGCTCCGAAAGGGGCTGGTTTGGGGGAGGCAGAGGAAGAAGAGGATCCGCCAAGTGACAGGGTGGTGCTCTGGCCTCCCAGCCCCGGTCCTGACTGCCGGACCGGAGGCTCTTCTGCTGGGCCCAGTGAGGCCTGCTGTGCTTCCCAGGACCAAACCCAAGCTGTCAGCCTCTTACTGCCTGTGCTCAGATTCCAGGCTTTCTCCCTCACCCCAGCTCCTTTGCCACCTAGACCGGACAGGGCTGAGCTGGACACTGCTGGCAGGCCTGTTTATCCCTCAGCTCCAAAGAAAATGCCTTCCTACCCGCACCAGAGAAAGGGGCAGAGGGATGCTGCTGGTTTGTCCCCTACGTGCCTTGCTGGGGATGGGACTTCAGGTACCTAAAGAGGTGGCACATTTCTCCAAGGGAAGACTCCAGTTGATGTGCAAACAGTTGCTAGTTAAACTGGTGCAGGGTTTCTTCAAAGTGTAGGATGCAGAAAGCCCTCCAAAGTTGAAAATTCCCAAAGACCCTTGATGAAACAGGAGTATTTACAAATGGAGCCTGTTGGAGCATAGCTACAATGTGATCCAGACAGTTGCTGAAGGCAAAACTTGGTCTAAAAAAACCCCTCACTCTCCCAGACAACTTGAGGCCAATACAGAGAAAAAGAACATTGCCTGCAGCCTGCAGTCATAAAAATCTAGGAAATGGAGTAAGAGAAGAACTTGGCTTCCTCAGCTCAACAATGTGGCAGCTGCCCAGAGAGCCGGTGGGCTCCAGTGCCCCTCCCCCTCAGGGTGGTCATTTGGATGATGTCCCATGCTGCCTTTCCACACGGCCCCTCTGGGACTAGGGAAGTAACGCTGGGAAAGCGTACATTCACCACCGAGATGGACTGGGTTCTAAGAAATTTGTGGGCCAGCGTTTCTTAGCTCACATAACACTGTAGACCACTTGGGGTGCCGGGGTGGCTCAGTCAGTTAAGTGTCCGACTTTGGTTCAGGTCGTGATCTCATGGTTCGTGAGTTCAGGCCCCAAGCCAGGCTCTGTGCTGACAGTTCAGAACCTGGAGCCTGCTTCGGATTCTGTGTCTCCCTCTCTCTACGCCTCGCCTGCTCACACTCTGTCTCTCTCTCTCTTAAAAATAAATAAACATTAAAAAAAAGAGAGAGAGAGAGAGAGAGAGAGAGACTGTAGACCAGTCAACTATTGGCAGATCCAAACAGTAAGAAGGGAGTGAGAGAAAGAAAAAGAAAGGGGCACAGCTGAAGTCTGTTGTCATGGAAGGAAAGGGAGCACGTGGGAAGTGGAAAAAGGCTGCCTCAGCCCCCTCCACTTAAGCACTCTCTATTCGTAGGTTTCCTCAAAGATCTTACAAAGAATACTCCAGCCAAATACCCTCTTCTCTTTTGACTGGGGAACGGGACTGGCTCATGGACCTGTGACCAGTACAGTTGACAAGACCCTGCACTTGAGATTTAATGCGCTGTGGTTGCAGTCTTAGAATTTTTTTAAATTTTGTTGTTAATGTTTATTTATTTTTAAAATTACTTTTTATAGTTTATTGTCAGGTTGCTTTCCATATAACACCCAATGTTTATTTATTTTTGAGAGATAGAGCATGAGCAGGGGAGGGGCAGGGAGAGAGTGAGACAGGAACCAAAGAGGGCTCTGGGCTGATAAGCAGTGAGCCACACACAAGGCTCTAACTTACAAACCTTGAGACCATAACCCAAGCTGAAGTCGGTCGCCTAACTGACTGAGCTACACAGATGCCCCTGAATGCGTGTTCTGCAAGTGAAGTCTCATGGAGCAATGGAACACAGTCCCACCCCCATATGGCCTGGCCTCTGTGGATGGGTTCTCTGTACCTCCCCTACCTGACCTCATGTTCTCTCCCTCTCCCTGCAATTACCCTCTACTTTTGGCAGGTCAGTGTCGGGCACATGCCCCGTGTGGAGTCAGACATGAGGGCGGCCATCCTCACTCCAGGAAGGCAGCACCACTGAGGTGGGCAGCCGATGTTAGCCAAGTCTTGTCAGGTATGAGCCTCTTGCACACCGTGTACTGAGGGCGTACCAGTTCTAAATTTTGAAGATCCCCGGGAGTAGTAGCCTGTTTGTCATGGGCTGGAGGGGTACACCTTTGGGAAGGGGGACCTGGCAGCATCCACCTCAGGCACCTGTGAAGTCCCGTGCCCCAGAGGACTCTTTCAACAGGCTCTGTGCCTGGGGGTCCTGGCTTCCTCTTTCCACCTTTCCTGAGCCTGGCTCTTGTTTGTCTCTTCTAGGCACCTCGAGGTGCCCTTTAGGAGGAGCCACAAAATTTAAATTATGTAATATCAGTGATTCCAAATACAAGTGCAACACTATGATATTTTCATTTAAAACTGGCATTGCAGGGGTGCCTGGGTGGCTCAGTCAGTTAAGTGTCTGACTTCGGCTTAGGTCATGATCTCATGGTTCATGACTTCAAGTTCCACATGGAGCTCTCTGTAGTCAGCACAGAGCCTGCTTCTGATCCTCTATCTCCCTCTCTCTCTCTGCCCCTACCCCACTCTCACTCTCTCTCAAAAAACAAAACAAAACAAAAAACTTGGCATTGTGGGATGGTTGTAAAATACATATAACCTAAAACTTACCATTTCAACCAGTTTTGGGTGTACAGTTCGGTGTTGTTAAGCACATCCACATCGGGTGCAAACATCCCCACCCTCGCTCACTAGAACTTTCTCATCTTCCCAGACTGAATCAAGAACTCCCATCTCCCCTCACCCTGGCCCCTGGCAACCACCCTTCTACTTTCGCTTTCTATGAATTTCACTTCTCTCAGTATGTCATATAAGTGAAATCATTGTTTGTCTTTTTACGTCTGGTTTTATAGATACCTTTAACAGAACTTTTTTTTCCTGTTTTTTGACCGAGAGGCTCACTTTTTCCTTTTGCACTGAGTCCTACAGATTACGTAGCCTGCCCTGCTGGGGAAAGCTCTTCCATCAGCCCTTCTCTTTTCACTGTCACACAATAGGTATCACTTATGTTTTGGAAATATGTTATCTGTTTCTCCTTTTAGACTATGGGCTCTGTTAACATAACTGGGAACTTTGGCTCCGCCATGACTCCTGGAGGATTTGCAGGGCAGCGGGTCACCTGGAGCTGCTCTCTCCAGCTCTAAACTCACCTGGCTTGAGAGGTACAGAGAACCTTCCAGTCCCCACGCAGGGGTTTCATTTTGCTTCATTAGGCACAACCCTGCCTAACAAAGGATTGTGGAAAACAGCTCTAATCTGGGTTACAGACTCAGTCCCGGAGGTCCTGAGACAAATTCTGCAATTTCTATGGAGAACACAGAGGTAAAATCTCTGCTATAGCAAGGGGGGTGTCTTATCTTTTTAAATAGTTAAGTTTTGCTCCAAACTAGTGGCAGGGTTTTTGAGCCGATAAGTGATAAGCATCCTGAGAGCAGTTCTTAACACTCACCAGAGGAAACTGATCAAGCAAGCAGCCTCCCCACTGTCTTAGGGCTTTCCTAAAATCTAAAAATTGCTTAATATTCTTTTCAACAGAAAATCAGGAACAGTAGAAAAGTGGACAATTTTTTTTCTGCAAAAGTGATCTTCGCTACTGTGAAGCTGGCTTTGCTATTGTGGGTACTTCACAGTCAAAAAGAAAGCAACTAGTTAATGAAGTAAAGGCACTATGATAAGCCTTGGGGTCAGTTTCCAGCAGGAGGCGCTTTGTAGGTCCAGGGAGCAATCCACAACCATACACTACTTGCTTCTCCATCTCCTTCCCAATCAATCTGCTGTGCCTGGGCCGGAGGTGAAGGGCAAGGTGGTCTTTTCTCTACCTGGAAGGAGGTTATTTCTTGCTGGGAGAAAACAGGGTGAGTGATAGGAACAGAAGGACCCTGACTGCTGCCTCAGGTTGCTGGGACAATACTGAGGAGGACATGCCCACCTCAGACCTGGGAGACTAGTTTTGTCTCCTTGTCCAATCTAACAGCCACTTTTAGCTTTATAATCATATTGACCGAAGAAATATTTTTAAAAAAATTTTTAATGCTTATTTATTTTTGAGAGAGAGAGACAGACAGACAGAGCATGAGCAGGGGAGGAGCAAAGAGAAAGGGAGACACAGAATCCGAGGCAGACTCCAGACTCTGAGCTGTCAGCACAGAGCCCGACACGGGGCTCAAACTCAAGAATAGTGAAATCATGACCTGAGCCAAGTCGATGCTTAACTGACTGAGCCATTAAGGCACCCCATATATTAAAAAGTTGATTAGTTGTTGGTAAGAATATAGGAATACAGGTTTAAAGTGCACGTCCTTTGACTCGGCAATCCTACTCCTAATAATATATCCTAAGGATATACTCACATGTGGAGAAATGATGTCAAGAATACTTGAAGCAACATTGCTCATAATAGCAAAAGTTTCAAAACAGCTTAATGGAGGATCACTTAGATAAATTATGAGAGAGTCTTGTATCAGGCTCCTCCAAGCCTCAGCAGTGAGTGGGAGGCTTCTGAGTGGGCTGCTCTCGAGGTCCTGGGGTGGACTGGTCATGAGATGTGGTAGGCTAAACAGTGCCTCCCCCATATGTCCATGTCCTAATCCCCACAATCTGTGTTATTGTTTATGGCTAAAGGGACTTTGCAGATGTGATTAAATTAAGGATCTTGAGATGGGGAGGCAATCTTAGATTGTCTGGGTGAACCCGATGTGGTCCTTATAAGAGGAATATGGGAAGAGACAGAGGAGATAGTCCTGTAGTGACAGAAACAGAGATTGAAGTGATGTGACTCAATAATGGAGAAAGAGGCCATAAGCCATGGAATACAGGTGGCTACTAGAAACTGAAAAAGGCAAGGAAAATGGATTTTTTACCTCAGAGCTTCCAAAAGGAAACAACCCTGATGTACCTTGACTTTAACCCCAGAAACTAAGTTCTGACTTCTGACCTCCAGAAATATAATAGAATAAATTTGTGTCTTTGTGACTGTGAGTGTGTGTGTGTGTGTGTGTGTGTGTGTTATTTTAAACCAGAAGTTTGTGGCAATTTGTTACAGAAGCAACAGGAAACCAATACACAGGATATTTTAGCCTTGAGAGCTCAAAGCCACTGGTCCAGCCAAATCTGGCCCAGGGACCAGAAGGGTTTCTAGGGCAAGTGCCCATTAAAAGCGAAACTCCGGGGTGCCTGGGTGGCTCAGTCGGTTGAGCCTCCAGCTTCGGCTCAGGTCAGATCTCATGTTGGTGGGTTCGAGCCCCGTGTCGGGCTCTGAGCTGACAGCTAGCTCCGAGCCTGGAGCCTGCTTCCGGTTCTGTGTCTCCTTCTCTCTCTGACCCTCCCCCTCTCGTGCTCTGTCTCCCTCTGTATCAAAAATACATTTAAAAAAACATTGAAAAAAAAAAAGCAAAACTCCGTCCCTGTTCTGGTTCTCCATGTCCCAATCATTCTCTCTATTCATTCGCATTGGAGTTGGAGCTCCTTCAGGGGCAAGAGAGTCAACAGAGAAGTCATACCACAGATGTCCAGGCTACGAGGAAACTGCAACCAGAACCTTCTACTCAGGATTAGTTGAGAAAAAGTCATGGAAGGGCCTCCAGCCACACTGGCAGTTCTCACAAGAGCAACTGTATCAAGTGGCCCATTGGCATTTGTACCTTCTATAGAGATTTCCTCAGACTCCTGTTGTTTCTGACCCCTGAGTTTAGATTTCTAAAGCACACAGGTGCTCTGGCTTGATGGTCTTCCTCTCTTTGCAAGGTGAGTCATGAGAGTCCTTCCCAGCAAAAGGGAGGGCACCTCCTGGTGGGGGTTGGGGGACTCTGAGGATGGTCAGGTAGTGACTTCCTCCTGCAGATGTACTTTCCCCCTTGACAGCCTGGGACTGCTGACGCCCTGGTGGAGCCAGCACAGTGGGAAAGGCACAAATGATCTTCCTCTGTCCTCCGCTAGTGCTCTACTTTGATCATGTTGTATGTCTGCTCTTCTCTCTTTCCTGTCAGAGATGAAGAGAATAGGATCTACCCTAATTCTTTTTTGACAGGACAATTATTGATTTTGAAAATATATTATTATATTATATTATATTATATTAACAGTAACAGAAAGGTATTTAACTCTTAATTTTTAAAAAATGTTTTATTTATTTATTTATTTTTTTAATGTTTTATTTATTTTTGATACAGAGAGAGACAGAGCATAGAGGAGGAGGGGCAGAGAGGGAAGGAGACACAGAACTGGAAGCAGGCACCAGGCTCTGAGCTAGAGGTCAGGTCAGCACAGAGCCTGACACGGGGCTCGAACCCAGGAACGTGAGATCTGACCTGAGCCGAAGTCGGAGGCTTAACCGACTGAGCCACCCAGGCGCCCCTATTTATTTTTAAGAGAGAGAGAAATCAGGGGAGTGGCAGAGAGAGGGAGACAGAGGATCCAAAGCAGGCTCTGCGCGACAACAGAGAGCCCTGTGTGGGGCTTAAACTCATGAATTGTGAGATTGTGATCTGAGCTGAAGTTGGACACTCAACTAACTGAGCCACCCAAGCACCCCAAATTTTATTTCTTTTTAAGTTTATTTGAGAGAGAGAGCATGTGCATGTCGGGGAGGAGCAGAGAGAGAATTCCAAGCAGGCTCTGTATCAGTACAGAGCCCAACGTGGGGCTCGAACCCATGAGCCTGTGAGATCATAAGCCAAAATTAAGAGTTGGACACAACCAACTGAGCCACTCAGGCATCCCATAACTCAAATTTTAAAACCAAGGAGGAAAAAAAGTCCAGAGAAAAACAAAAAATGCTCTGATTTTGGAAGAACAGGATCAGAAAACAAAAGTTTCATTTGCATTGTGTATTTCAGTGTAATATTTCCCATTCTGGAGCACTAGCTATGAACAGCCTTACATCTGAGGCAAAAGAGTAGTGAGTAGAACTGATGAAAGATGCAAAACTACAGCCACAGAACATGTGATGACATCCTCACGTTCTGGACCGTGTGATGACACTGCTACCACTTGTTCTCTTGCAGGTATGTGGCCTCTGGCTGCCATCTTCCACTGCAGGTATGTATGCCTACCCTGGGCTAGGAGTAGAACAAGACACACACACTCTGTTACCAGCCCTGCTGATAATATGCTAAATGAAGGGTGCCCATCTAGGACAGTGTGTTAGTAAATATGGGGAGGCCACCTGCCTTGAATCTCTCTCAGGGCAGTCTGTAGCCATTATAACTTAGCTGCTGTTTATCATGACCAGCCATCTTCTGGAGGGAGTGAGTAGATGTTTGCTCATTGTCTCCAACCTATCTATTGTTCTTAACAATATTGTTCTTCAGCTCAGGTCATGTCTCGCAGTTCATGGGTTTGAGCCCTGTGTCGGGCTCTGTACTGACAGCTTGGACAGCAGCCTGGAGCTTGCTTCAGATTCTGTATCTCACTCTTTCTCGGCCCCTCCCCCATTCTCTCTCTCTTTCTCTCTCTCTCTCAAAAATAAACATTAAAATTAATGTTTAATTAACAAAATTTTTAAATTAAAAAAATAAAAAGACTACCCATTTTGGGGACACCTGCTAGAAGAGCTTATGACTCTTGATCTTGGGGGTGTGAGTCTGAGTCTCATGCTGGGTGTAAAGATTACTTAAAAATAAATAATCTTTTTAAAGGGGGGGGACTACTCATTTTGTTGAAGAGAGAAAGTGTGAAAGCAAGCAGCTCACTAGCAAAATGTTCAGGATCTTCTACATCTCATTCTCCAAATTCACCAGAGCCTTGAATAAAAAGAAGCTTACTGTTTCTTATTCATACTATATGTTCTATGAGTAAGGACTCACTCATTCAGAGGAAAAGAGCCTGAAACTAGGAAGTTGGTCTGGAGTCTAGTGTGCTCAGAGTAGGTTTTTGATTTTTTGAGTATATTTTTTTTACTGGGCATTTCTCTGTGCTCTTATGTTGTTTCTAACAACTGGTTGACAAGTATACAGGGCCCCCGAAGTCAGCAGAGTTTGGTCATGGTGGGTGGGAGTAAGGTGGGCATCAAACACAGCTTCGCTGCTTCAAAAACCTTGATGGCAAGTCAGGTTGTTCGGTCAACACTGGCAGGAGTGTGTGTGACCAATCCTATACTCCAAACTGAGCCCCTGACTCAGTTAATATTCTGAAGCTGGTAACCAAGGATGAAGCCTTTATATTCTGCACTTAGAAGTGAGCCTATAATAAATCAGAGGGGTCCTGGAAGCCCTCTTCCTTATCAGCCCCACACCACAGACTGCAGTCAGAGCACAAAGTTGCGTGTCTGGGAGGGGAAGGAAGACCAGTCCAGATGGGAGTGCCAGGCTAAGAAAACAGAATCACAGGCTCCTTTCTCAAGAGCAAAACTAGAGGAGAGGGATAGGGATGTGGGGAAGTAAGAAAAAGGGAGGGTGTAGACATCAGCGACCTGAAAGGAAAGCTCCAGGCACATCAGAAACAGCAAGTGTATGATGGGTGTTCAGGACTTATAATTCTGTCTACCCTATCCTGTTTCAGATACTTTCCTCCTGGTTTTTTCTCTTGTTGGCACCTATGCACTTTGATTTTTTTCTCTCATTCAATCCACACAACCAGTCGTAAAAGGTGGTTTTTTTTTTTTTAATTTTTAATGTTTATTTATTTTTGACAGAGAGAAAGAGAGAGAGAGGGAGGGAGAGAGAGAGAGAGTGCTTGAGCTGGGGAGGGGCAGAGAGAGAGGGAGACACAGAATCTGAAGCAGGCTCCAGGCTCTGAGCTGTCAGCACAGAGCCCAACTTGGGCTAATGAATCATGAGATCATGACTGAAGCCAAAGTCGGAAGCTCAACTGACTGAGCCATCCAGGTGCCCCTCGTAATAAGTTTTTTGACTTTTGTGTTTCTCTAGATGTCTTCCCTCTGATAAATATCTTTGCTTAGGCTACTTTTTTAAAAAGCTGAATTATTATGCAGTTTTTGCAACATTTTTTTCATTATATCTTAAATATATTTTCATTCTGTACATATAGCTCTCTCATTATTTTGCAGACAGTGGTTACTTAATATTTAATAGACATTTGGGTAGCCTCCAATTTTTGGTATTATGAACAATGCCTAAAAACACTTCTTCCAGATCTCCATTTGGCTGATTCCCTCACTTCATTCAGGTTGCTGCTCAGATGCTGCCTCCTCAGAAAGGCCTTCCTAGATGGCACTAATTAAAATGGCACTTCCCTCCAACTTTCTACCACTTCATAATCGCTTACCCTCTCCCCTTTTCACAGCACTTATCACTACTTGATATTTTTTGTACATTTATTTATTTATTTGCATTGTTTATCTCTACCAGAGGCCTCAAAAGTTTTCTGAAAGGGCTTTGTTTTGTTTCACTGCTGTGTTCCCGGTGCCCAGAGGAGTGCCAAGCCCATAGAAGAATCTATCTCCCTAAGTATTCACTGAATAAACTGATACAGTAATAAGCAGTCTTTTACATATTTTTTGCAAATCTATATAAACATTTCAGTAGAATTGCTAGGTCAAAGAGTATAAATACTTAAATTATGACAGAAAACATCAAAATAATCTTTTAAAAATGGTACCAATTTACACCCACCCCCACAGTAGACTAGAATGCATTTCCCCATATCCTCTATAACACACTATAATATCAATTTTTGTAAAATTTTCTCCTGATTTTTTAAAAATGTTTCTATTTATTACTGAGACAGAGAGAAACAGAAAATGAGTGGGGGAGGGGCAGAGAAAGAGGAAGACACAGAATCTGAAGCAGGCTCCAGGCTCTGAGCTGTCAGCACAGAGCCTGATGTGGGGCTCAAACCCACAAACCGCAAGATCATGACCTGAGCCGAAGTCAGCAGCTTAACCGACTGAGCCACCCAGACATCCCTCTCTTGACTTAAAAATTTTAAATATGTGTGGGTTTTCTATGTTAAGACAAAAAACTAAAGGCATGAGTCTAATTCTCTTTGGACCCCACTTCCCTCATTCATACCAGACAAGATGTGTATCCTTCTGTCCAGACTCTAGCATCACACTGCATAACTGTTTGGCCCACCAGCTGGGTCCAGCAACCTTGCTTCAACAAATCTTCCAGTTAGTTCTCACCCTCATCTTACCCCATTCTTGCTGGGGTAGAAAGAGCTAATAGTAGTAATACAGTCTCGGGAATATAGTCTCAGTAATACTAGCCCTACAGCTGTATGTACAGGCATTGACTCTATCTGGGTTTCATTTTGTTCTATAAAATGTGAGTAAAAATACCACTCTCAGAGGGTTCCTTTAAAGATTAAATAAGTTAGAGATGCCTGGGTGACTCAGTCGGTTAAGCATCCAACTTCGGCTGAGGTCATGATCTTGCTGTCTGTGAGTTTGAACTCTGCATCAGGCTCTCTGCTGTCAGCACAGAGCCAGCTTTGGATCCTCTGTCTCCCCCTCTCTCTGCCCTTCCTCTGCTCACGCTTTCTCAAAAATAAATATTTTTTAAAAGATTAAATAAGATAAAAATGTAAAGCATCCGCCTACCATATAGCTGGAAGTATACCTTTCCTAGCTCCTTCAAGCACCCCAGATCTTTGTAGCACTTAAGACATTTCTCATATTCTGACCTTTATGTAGATAATGGGGAGTGCGTGCTTGAACCATGGATGGTGCTTGAACTCAGTAGGCACTCAACAGATGACTGCCAAGTACAGTTGATTTCTGCATTCAGGAACTGGTTGCCAGTATGATTTTCCATGAACATATTTACACCACCAATCAGCTGATGATATCACGAACTACTCAGTACTCTCTACCCAATGAACTCATCTTAATCCTGTCTGAGCTGAACATGGCCTTTTACAGAACTTTAAAACTGACTCACTACTGAGTCATCAAAACAGCAATACCCAAACATGCCTGTTGCTACACAAAAGAGCAGCATGGGATGTCTGCCTTATCTCCTCCTTTCCCCCTCCTAATGAGACAGAACCCCTTGACTCACTAAAGAAGAGTCATCACATCTTTTGTGCTGCAGTAATAAGAACAAAGCTGGTTTAAATATTTACAGTGTAGTCAGCAAACAACTGGCAGTCCTTGTGGTCATCCAGGTCATTTCCTGAGTATGTCACTAATCCGAGAGGCAATTAATCAATTACTCAAATGGTACTGAGCATCAACATTCTGTTGGGCATTCATGATTTCTCCTTTTATAACATTTCTGTGAAGTGACCTTTTCAGTTATTGAAACTCAGTCAGAACACAGAGAAAAGCAGCCCTTTGTGCCTCTGTAAAGGAAAAACAAAGCATTATTGGAGAAAATGCGGCTACTCAGTTCCATCCCAGTAGAAAGGAGTTTTAAAAATATCAAAGAGGAAGCATGTTTTGGCTAACTGCTTTACAGACCTACAGTTTTAAATATGTTGACTGAGAACTCCTTTCTTATCTAGGGATGATACTGTCAGTGGTCAGTATTTTCTCTTGGGAAAAGTCTTGAAGTTAGTATCATTGCCATAGGCCTGACTGATTGCAGTGGACTATCAACTCTTTCAAGATTAGGAAGCCTGTGTAAGGGCTGAAATAACTGGGAGAAGGCCTGAAGGCTGCTTTTACTAAGAAGGCTAGTTACAGACAAGGTTTTGTCTACGTGCAGATATGGCTTTTGAGTGCCCCAGCATGGTCTCTCACAGCTGAAGCCCCTAAGCAAATCCTGAATGAGAACCTCAAACTTTCTGTATGCAGTCCATACAAATGGATATATTCCTTTAGGTATGGAATATATCCATACCCATATTCCATTCCTACCTACTATAATTGACATAATCCATACCTAAAGGATATAATGAAATTTGCACTTGATCTACCTTATATAAATGTTAAAAGCATAAATAGAAATAACATGTTAGTAATCATTAAGGATTAATTAGGCATGAGAAGAAAATGTTTATTTCATTATAATATAAGCTTTCACCTGGCCACCTTTCCTGAGCCATACTCCCTAAGTTCTTATTCTATCAATACAGTTGACCCTTAAATCACATGGGTTTGAACTCTGCAGGTCTAGTAATACATGGATTTTTTCTATTAATACCGTACAGTACTGGAAATGTATCCTCCCTTACAATTCTTTTTTTAAGTTTATTTACTTATTTATTTATTTATTTAGAGAGAGAGCACAGGAGGGGCAGAGAGAGAGGGAGAGAGAAAGAATCCCACGCAGGCTCTGCACTGTCAGCACATAGCCTAATGCAGGGCTCAAACCCATGAACCATGAGATCATGACCTGAACCAAAATCAAAAGTTGAATGCTTAACCAACTGACACCCAGGCACCCCTTCCCTTACAATTTTCTTAACATTTTCTTTATTCCAGTTTACTTTACTGTAAGAAGATAATATATAATACATATCGCATGCAAAATATGGGTTAATCAACTGTTTATGCTATCAGTAAGGCTTCTGGTCAACAGTAGGCTATCAGTTATGTTTTGGAGGAGTCAAAAGTTATACACTGATTTTGGACTGAAAGGGGTCAGCACCCCTAGCCTCCATGTTCTTCAAGGATCAACTGTACTATTTCTGTTCTGACTTGATTTGTATACAATCTCAGCTGTCTATCCATATTAAGCAAACTTATTTTGGGGACATCAGGAGTTACGTGTTCCATTTGCTGATATTATAAAGCCATTAACAAGTATGGATTATTCTCAAACAACATTGCTGTATTTAAAAGCAACACATAACATTTGTTGAACACTCTTTGTAAGGGACAGCAGTAGTCTCACACTTAACCCCACTGAACAACCAAAGAGAAATTGAATTAGATTATACTGTATTCTCAGGGTGAGCTAATGAACACGTGGTAAAACGTTCAAACAACATTATCCATCAGAGTGTATGAAGGCAAGTGACAGAGTAGAGAAAGCTAACCTAGATCTGAGAAGTCAAATAGGAGCAAGGATAGGAGTACCACATGTTAGCCTAAGACCTGGACTGCCAGGGCCAACGGACAGTTAGAGCTGGGTGGAAGTAAGGTGAAGTTTGCTGAGAATCAGCAGAAGGGAAAAAGTAAAGATAATAAGGAAGATGAAGAAAGACAGTTGGATTTTATTAGTACAGTATTTGTTTTTGTTTTGTTTTTTATTTTTTATTTTTATTTTCATGGCCTGAGCTGAAGTTGGATGTTTAACCAGCTGAGCCACCCAAGCGCCCCCTTGTTTTGTTTTTTAAAGATTTGGTTTTTTAAAGATTTTTTAAAGATATGTATTAGGCACATCCCTAATATATATGTTTTAAATTTTATTTATTTGAGAGACAGATGCAAAGAGAGAAAGAGAAAGGGGGGGGGGCAGAGAGGGAGGGAGAATCCCAGAGGTCCCAATGCAAGGCTCAAACACACAAATCTCGAAATCATGATCATGAGCTGAAATCAAGAATCAGATACTTAACCAACTAAGCCACACAGGCACCCTCCTAGTATTTGGTTAAGTGAAAAACAGATTTGACCAACATGTCTTCTTTTCAAGAAAAATTAGAGGGGTGCCTGGGTGGCTCAGTCAGTTAAGTGTCTGACTTTGGCTCAGATCATGATCTCACGGTTCATGGGATCGTGCCCCACGTCGGGTTCTGTGCTGACAGCTCAAAGCCTGGAGCCTGCTTCAGATTCTGTGTCTCCCTCTCTCTCTCTGCCCCTCCCCCACTCGTGCTCTGTCTCTCTCTGTCTCAAAAATAAACTATAAACAAAAAATAGAAATCTATCAGAACAGGCTCCTATTTAGAGAGAATTATTATTTCTCCAGAATAAAAACCACAAACTAGAAAAGATTCAGCTTTGGGTAAAGCCTAGCTATTCTCATGAAACATGCCTACAGAACTGAAAAATCAGTCTGTAGTACTGAAAGATATATTACTCAAAAATGCAAGACTTATGTTAATAAGAATATGAACATATGTTTAAGTACTTGTATATATTAAAAAAAAATTGAGGGGCAACTAGGTGGTTCAGTTGGTTAAACATCTGACTTGGGCTGAGGTCGTGATCTCATGGCTTGTGGATTTGAGTCTCAAACTGTGCTGACAGTGCAGAGCCTTCTTGGGATCCCCTCTCTCTCTGCCCTCCAGGACTAACCCTTTATCTCTCCCTCAAAATAAATAAACAAACTTGAAAAAAAAGTATTTGAAAGGGTAATTTAGGACTCCCCATTATAAATCTTCAGGGCATGAATCTTGCTTATTTGGCTGCTAAGGAAGGTGAATGGGCTGACAATAGTAGTATTAAAGTCTTATACTTGCTAAGTCATCTGTCTAAAGGAGATAAACAGGTTGGTTGTTCTCCCAACACCTAGAGGCAAGATTTTTATTCAGTTATTACAACATTACCACAAACTTGTGGATTCTGCAAAAGTTGCCTAGCAACATTACAGTTAGGAACAAAACTGGGTGGAGAAAGAACAGGAAATTTGAATTAGATATGCCCGGGGCAGGGGCAGGTGGGCGTAACTCCATCCCTCCAGTACAGTGAGTCCTGTACTCAGACAAGCATGAAATTTAAAAAATCAGATCATTTAGAATTTCAGTTAGGACATTTCTGCAGTTAAACCATAACACTGTGCCATGTTCTCAGCTAGAGGAGGTAGGGCCCGGGTTTCTTACTCATTTCGGCATTTTTGTTTTAAAGAACACTAGCTTTTTTTACTCAATTACTCCAGACACATTTATTAAGTTCCTCCTCAGGGGCCAAGGCACATTGCTGGTCGCTGGAGCTCTCAAGACAAATAAAACTTGATCTCAGCCCTGGGTGGAAGGGAAGCCAGACAAGTAAACAAAGACTGTTACAGAGTCCACGCCAGGAGTGGTGGAAAACCTGATTCACGGAGTGTCTCTTTTACCTAGAAGTGGAGAAAGTTAAGGAAAGGCTTTATAAAAGAAATAGTTCTCCCACTGAGTCTTGCTCCCAACTTTTAAAGAAATTCCTTCATTCCTTCAGTCATTCTATACATTCAATGGAAATGTACCTCTCCCATTCTGTGGGCAGACCTTGGTGCCAAGAATTCAAAGTACTGGGGCTGTGGACCAAGAACTCTTCCCTTCCCATTTGGAAGCCAGGGCCTTTTGCTCTAATCTACTTCAAGGATCTCCCAGTTTAGGGAAACAGACAGGTGGCATGGTTAAGAGTGGGGGAAAAAAAGGTTAAAAGAGTGTTTACCTCCAAGAAGGGGTGGCGGGGATACTTCTGTACCATTTGAATTTATATTGAGATAGAAAAATAAACCAATCAAGAAATATTTAAATAAGGGCTCTATTATCACTCAGAAGATATTGAGCACATAAGCCATGTTAGAATACTGCAATAAACAAAATAGAAAGAATCCCTATATTCAGGGAACTCATTTTCTAGAAAGATAGTAATAAACAAATAAACAATCAACACACTTTGAGATACATATAGCCTGTTAAGGAAATAACAGGGTGCTGTGAAAGAGCGAGGGGTGAGGGGAAGTGAGTTTGGATAGATAGCAACAGAGGATACAGAATTCCTACATAGAAGGAGCTTAGGAGCAACATTCTAGTTGGGGAGAGGTTATCTACTGAGCTTGAACGTTTGCTTAGGAAACTATTTTTACATACAACTCATGTTAAAGATCAATAAAGAGTAGTTTTCTAAAGTTATTTAAAAACTTTAAAAAAATAGTTTATTTTTGAGAGAGTCCAAATGGGGGAGGTGCAGAGAGAGGGGGATAGATTTAAAGCAGGCTCTGCTGACAGTAGAGAGCCCAGTGTGGGGCTTGAACTCATGAGATGATGACCTAAGCCAAAGTTGGATGCTCAACCAACTGAGCCCCAGGGGCACCTAAAGTTATTTCTATTTACAGTTACATGAAATTAAGAAAAGCAATTCAATATGGTCAACTATCCATATCAAAGGATTATACTGCCATAAGGAAGGAAGGAGAGGAGGTGTTGCAGAAAGAGTGCTAAAAACCATTCCTTGACTCTGGCCACCAGGGATCAGAGAATGCCTCTCCTTGAAACGTAACAAAAGGGTAGATAGAGTTCCAGTCTTTCAAGAGCTTAACACTGAGTTTGGATTAACATACAAAAAAAAGACACAAAAGCAAATGTCTGAAGAATATGGCTGTTTATCTTTCACTGCTTCTTCAGTTATGGGATCTCAGGGAATTTCCCATGTGGTTAAGTATTTTTTAAAATATAATTTATTGTCAAATTGGCATACATACAATGTATATACAGTGTGCTCTTGGTCCATGTGGTAAGTATTAAAATGCTCCATTATTAAAAATTCAGCTTGAGTTCAGTCTTTGAAAAGTGTTAGAACAACATATGTGGTAAAAGTGTTAATACTCATAAAGAGCTACAATAAGAAAACAGACAATAGAAACAAATATAAGTGGTCACTGGCACATGAAAACTGCCCAACTATAGGAGACAAAACAACAAAATTAGGGGGGCGTAGATGGCTCAGTCAGTTAAACCATGGACTTCGCTGGGGTCATGATCTCATGGTTTTTGAGCTCAAGCCCAGAGTCATGCTCTCTTGCTGTCATGCTGAAGCCACTTCAGATCCTCTGTCCTCCCTTCTCTGCCCCTCCCCTGCTGGCTCGCTCTCTCTCAAAAAACAACAAACATTAAATATCCACTTAATGTCCAAAATTCATGAGCAGTGGACTCTAATCCACTGCTAATATGAACGTAAATTGTTTTCTTCTGGAGGTCAGTTTGGCAGTTTAGTTCCTTTGACCCGGTAATTCCCACTTCTATGAATCTATCTTAAAAAAAAACCCTCAAACAACAGAGAGGGGGAAAAATAAACCCACGCGAGGAGTTAGAATATTCATCATGGGGTTATTTACAACTTAAAAATCCCAGAAACTTTCCTGTGCGACTCTAAAGGGGAGATGAAATCACAATTTGACAGGGTACTAAGGAATTTTTTCTCAAGGTGCATTTAAGTTAGCACTGAGGTGGACCAATCCGTTTTGCCAGTACTTGCCCACGTGCTGGCAAACAAATATAAACACCGTGGCCGCGTAGTGGGCACTTGGTTTCGTGCAGAGGCCGAGTGTGCTGTCGCTGGTATTTACTCTAGATACGTCTCGGGTGGACTGCCACGGCCTGGAGCAGCTCACCTCGCTGGGGGCACACGCGACCCTAACAGCCACCCTGGGGGGAAACTAAGACTCCACAGGTCTTCCCCTCAGCCGGTTTCCCTGCCTCGGAGTCCCGTGTGTTGGTCTTCCTGCTGATTTCTGGGTCCGGCCTAAGCAACCGGCTCAGTTCGCAAAGCTCCAGAGGCTCGAGTCACCATTTCCGGCTCAAACCTCTATCCCGGAACGTGACTGGCTACAGCCACGCCTACAACGCCCCAGTGGCTCGCACCAAAGGGACACGAGATTGGCATGAGAGCCATGGTGGTTCCCTGCTCGCCCCGACCCGGAGGAACCCATAAGTGTTCCCTGGCCCCCACCTCAGACCCCAGAGCGCCTGAGGGACCGCGAGCAAGAAGCTTCCAGGGTGGCGTTCGGCTGGGCCTAGTCGAGCCTAGCACCCTTCGCCCCTCCCAGAAGGCCGCCTCCGCTGCCCCGTCCGGCCCCGACAAGGCGGCGCCCGGAACGGTTCCCGGAGGTCGAGCTCCCTCATAGGCCCGTGGCGCCGCTCCCGCCCTAGCCTGGCCGCCGAAGGCAGGCGGAGCCAGCAGGTTCGCGCCAAAATCGCGTAGATGATCCCTCCTCCGCGGGCTACGTCGCGCCCTCCTTTTTTTTCAAACCCCGGGCTGGGCGGGGATTGGTGGGCTGGGCACTCACGTGGTTAACGGTCGCGGGAAGCCGCGGAGCCCGAACCTGCGGCTGAACCTGGGGGGACACCAGCCTCGGCGCCCGGCCCGCCCCGCCTCCGCTGGACAGTCCGCGCTGCCGCTGCAGACCCCCGGCACCACCGCCCTCAGTCCCGAGCGCTCCGGAGCCGCAGCCCGCCGCCGCGCACCTCCGCCGCCGCGGCGACCCGGCGCGCCCAGTCGCACGTGGCGGACCCGCCCCCTGGGCCGTCCGCGTCCTCTACTCCGCGGGCTCCGGCTCTCCGGTCCTCGGCCCCGGCTGCAGCGGCGCGATGAGCTTCCTAAGCCGGCAGCAGCCGCCGCCGCCCCGCCGCCCCGGGGCTACTTGCACTTTGCGGCAGAAGCTGATCTTCTCGCCCTGTAGCGACTGTGAGGAGGAGGAGGAGGAGGAAGAGGAGGAGGGCAGCGGCCACAGCACGGGGGAGGACTCGGCCTTTCAAGAGCCTGACTCTCCACTGCCTCCGGCGCGGAGCCCTACAGAGCCCGGACCGGAGCGCCGCCGCTCGCCCGGACCGGCCCCCGGCAGCCCCGGGGAGCTGGAGGAGGACATGTTGCTGCGGGGCGCCAGTCCGGGCGCGGACGCGGCGGGCGGCGGGGCAGAGGGTGACTCGTGGGAGGAGGAGGGCTTCGGCTCCTCATCGCCGGTCAAGTCGCCGGCAGCCGCCTACTTCCTGGGAAGCTCGTTCTCGCCGGTGCGCTGCGGCGGCCCTGGGGACGCGTCCCCGCGCGGCTGCGGGGCGCGCCGGGCTGGCGAGGGCCCCTGCTCGCCGCTGCCGGACCACCCCGGGACCCCGCCGCACAAGACTTTCCGCAAGCTGCGGCTCTTCGACACGCCGCACACGCCCAAGGTGAGAGGACGCGGGCCCCGGGCGCCCGGAGCCCGCGCCCGCCTAGCCTTTTAAAAAGGCCGCGGCGCCAGGAGCCGAGCGCGGCGCTCCCCGGGTTCGGTTACATAACCGCCCGGCCGCACCCCCACTCCTTCCCCTGGGCCGCAACAAAAAGTTGGCAGCCCCTCTTTTTGGCCCTGCCCAGAAGTTGTCCGTTAAGATTATGTAACTGAACAATGGGCCTCCTCTGGAACTTCTTCATCTTTCAAAGGGGCTGATCGCGCCGTCCAGGTGGCTGACGATTTCACGCCGGTCGAGTCGGGCCGTGCCGAACGTGTCAGCGTGGAGTGTGGCACTGATAACGCGGTTTGGAAGGATGTGGACTGGTGCTGGCGCGGCCACCTGACACTCCCGAGCGCCGCAGCCATATGGTGCCTTTTAAACGCTGTGATGGGCCCTGTAATTTGGGCGGCACACCAGGAGTTCGGTTAAAAAATTTTTTCATGCGCTTATCGTTTAGTGTCATGTGGCCTCAAGGGGTTAAGTTGGAGGTATGCAGGGAGACTGCACTTCGACTTGGGAGGAAAGGCTGGCCTTCCAAGCATTTCCAGTCGTAAAGACTCCCTAACCCAGGGTAACTTTGAAGCGTCTATCGGTGCATGATATTTATCGGGTAAGCGTTTGTTTACACCCTTGAGTTTGCAGTGCCTATGTGTGGTCAGCCTGAGTGTAATGATTAGGGACGTCCAACCGTTAAAAGCCAGCAGTGGTGGTGTTGCTTGGACCCTTGTGCTTTCGCACCGCTGATAACGTATCGCAGTGAAGGAGGTGTTCGGCACCTGTTGTTGAGTGTCAAGTGAGTGTGCAGTTTGCCGTTTGTAGAACTTTAGAAGTAACTGTAGATTTTAAAACGGACCCTTCAGGAGATTATTAAGACAAGCATAGCGTTTACAAGAGTAATATGGGAAATGTACCTTTTAAGTGAGTGCGGTTCAGTACCGTTAGTTCTAGACCTCAGGAAGAATGTGTGTGTGTGTGTGTGTGTGTGTGTGTGTGTGTGTGTGTGTGGAGTGTTGTTGTGTATTAGGGACATGCCCCAGGCAAATCCCTCTGGAGGCCGGGGGAGGAGTCCAGCGGAGGTGGTTTTGAAAGCCTTATTTGGATGGGGGGAAGGGAGCTTTTATGGGGCTCCCTGACTGCTCTGTATTTTTAGATGGATTGAAAGGGTTTAACTTTTAGACTCTAAAATAAACCTAACTGTAGTCTGCATTTCTACTCAGGTTAGTGTTAGAGACCTATTTTTGTGGCTATCTTTTTCAGAAAAGGTAATTGGTATCCACCTTTCAGACTCCTGTTAACCACTGTTTATTTTGCTTGAGATGCGGTGGATTGTATGTTGTTTTGACCTACACTATCAGCTATGTGAAAAGCTTGTTGAAGGTTGGGTTGAGAAGGCTGGCTGTAGGATTTAGATACTAAAATTTTACTTTTCCTGTCCTAGAGTTTGCTCTCCAAAGCTCGAGGAATTGATTCCAGCTCTGTTAAACTCCGAGGTGGTTCTCTGTTCATGGATACAGAAAAATCAGGAAAAAGGGAATTTGACATGCGACAGACTCCTCAAGTGAATATTAATCCTTTTACCCCAGATTCTGTGTTACTTCACTCCTCAGGACAGTGTCGTAGAAGAAAGCGAACACATTGGAATGAGTAAGTTATTTAGTTTGGTTTCCCAACCATCCAACGTTGGTTGGTTTGTGGTACTTACCAAAATTTAATTTCATCTGAATAACATGGAAATTTATGCTCTGAAACTTTTCTGTTACTAGAAATTGCTTATTAGGAGAGGCAGCTGGGAAGTATTCAGCTGTGGAGAAGTAGTGGTGTAAGAAAAGAAGGAATAAAAAGGCTAGATAGCTTATAGGAAATCTGGTGTAAAAATGAGGCAGGCAGAGAGTTATTTAGAAAGACTTTAATTTTGATGGTGCGGTGGTATTAGCTTGTAAATAATCTGAATTTTTCAGTAGGGACAGCATTTTAATCAGCTGAGTTATAGCTTGTGATTACAAAACTAAGTGCTTTCTTGTATGTTTTTATTAGTTAAAACGCATTTTCACTGTATGTCTATCAGATAAAATTTTGGGTCTCTAGTTGGTATCTGTCAGATCTGTTGATGGAAACATACATAATGTTTTCCAGTTCTTGTGAAGACATGGAAGCCAGTGATTATGAGTTTGAAGAGGAAACAAGACCTGCTAAAGTAAATAGCTTTTTATTTTTTTATTGTTTCTGAAATTTCATTTTCTACTTCTTAACAAGTTACCATATGTACATGTTAAGTATGCATTCAAACGTAAAATGTAATGATTTTTAAATTTCACACATAGGGCTATTATAGCAAAAAATCATCATGTCTTTGTATATATGGATGGATATACTTCTTATTACAGAGAATCACAATTACTGAAAGCAATATGAAGTCACGGTATACAACCGAATTTCATGAGCTAGAGAAAATTGGCTCTGGAGAATTTGGTTCTGTGTTTAAGTGTGTGAAGAGGCTGGATGGATGCATTTATGCCATTAAGCGATCAAAAAAGCCACTGGCTGGCTCCGTTGATGAGTATGTATTAAAATTTTTGTCTTTTACTCTTTTATTCCCTATGGTGTTGCAAACATTAAGATTTTACGTAATCATGCACTGAAATTCTCTCACTTTTGAGAAGCCATAATAATTTAATCAGATCCTTTTCATTTTGTGCCATTAATTCTAACTGAAGTTGGTAAAATAATATGAGTAGTCTGATTTTGAAGCCTAACTTAAATTTCTTTTTTCTAGTAGCATCTATGAATTCACAGTAAAATGGAGTTTTATTTTTCCTGAGTCCTAGGGCCAGCAAGATTCCTTCTTTATAACTAACATTCTTCTTTAATGGAAGCCTTTAGAAAAATCTGGTACGGAATCTTAACCCCTTCCCTCTTAAGCAGGTTATTCTTCAGCATAATGATAGATAACAAGTCAAGTTTCTTTTATGAAGTTTCAGGTAAATTAATTCAGTTTAGGCTTGAATAAAAATGATGTACCATTCTATCAATCTCAAATTTCTCCTAGGCAGAACGCTTTGAGGGAAGTATATGCCCATGCAGTGCTTGGACAACATTCTCATGTAGTTCGATACTTCTCTGCATGGGCCGAAGATGATCATATGCTTATACAGAATGAGTATTGTAATGGTGAGTAATACATTGTTCTCTTTGAAAATTGTGAGCTCAAAAAAATGAATGCGGAGGAAATACTTATTTTTATCTGAAATACTGCTCTGTGTCTCTTTTATTTCTTAAAATTCAAAGATCAAGAAGCCGAGCATGAATTTCAAGTTCATTGCCTACCTTGATGTCAAGATTGAAAACCTTGTCCCTTTTACGTCAGTAGTAGAATTGTGCATATTGTTTGTGTGCCTGTTAGTCACAATAATCTTGAGAGGACAATGGACTTGCCATATGTATTTTAGAATCCCTAGCATGTAGCATAGTGTATGTGGATGGAATATGGTCGTTAATAATGCAGGTTCAGTGTATCTATTCCATTTCATTTTATGTGCTGTTAAAACTGATTCTGGTTACTCATTGTTCTGACTTCAGCCATTTGTTCAAAGTATTCTCTATAATCTTGCCCCCATTCCCATTTATCCAGCCTAGTTTACCACTATAGTCCACTCAGACTTTTCTATGTTACACTCTTTTCGTTCTCTAGCTGTGCCTCTCCCAACCAATAAAACAAGCATCTATAGCGGTTCAAGTTTGGACCTCTGGAGAGCTTTCAATTTCAGCAGGTCTTTTCAAGGACCAACTTGGTTCCCCCCCCCCCTTTTTTTTTTTCGTTAAACCTTTATCAAAACCCTGGTCTCAATTCTGATTCTTGTAAATACCTGTTATTAAATAGGTAAATCTTTATATACACTGGATTTCCATTTCTGTGTATTTCTGAATATTAGAGAATTTAGAATTTAGTGAACAGTTGAGAGGTGATAGCAATGATTTATGTTTGTATTATTTATTTTTGTTGGTTTCCATTATTTTTTTCCTTGGATAAGACCAGTCATCTCATAGCTTGTCAGTAAATAAGTGGTGTAGGTAGTGGATTTTCAGAACATTAAACATTAGAACAAAAAACATTAAAACAAAACAGAAGTAAAAGAGCCATTTCTCACACCTAACTTCTTACTGAGTTCTCATTTTATTAGTTCTCTACACTTGAAAGAACTAAGTGCTCAGTGTACAGAATTGCTGCTAATTTGTTTCACGTATCTCTTGAAATGTTTCCATTCATAATTATCAAAATATGTATGTAGCTGTCTCTCATGGCATTGTGGACTATTCTGGCTTTTAACCTTCCTTTTTCAGTCACCGCACTTACTATAAGGCAGTCTGACCATGTCTTCTCCACTCCATGTTTGCTGGATGCCATCTTCTAGTTTCTTTCTCTGTCTCTCCTTGTTAATGTGGCTGGTCCTCTTAACAAGTATTTCCGTAGCAGTCCAGGATCACAAATTTGTCACAGTCTACCATATAAGTATATGGTGGTGTAATTCAAATGATTTTGAGAAAACTCTTGGTTCTGGGGGGATAGGGAGGAATGAGTTGTCTTGCTACCCTCTCGTTATTAAGACTTTGTCCTAACAAAACAAAACTTTGTCCTGTAATAAAGTTAAATTATAAAATAATCCTTTGAAACAGTTTATTATTTTGGAACAGTATAAAACAAAGAATATACTGATCTTTAAAAAATAAATAGACCTGGGTGAAACAAGGTTGCCTCCGTATAATTGTTCATTCTATGTAGATGAAAGGAAATAAGGTGAACTAGATAGATTTGTTAGCTCTTCTTTTGTGTCCTTTTGCCACCATTCTTCTCTCCACTTAAAGCTTTGAATGTTCTAATAATAGACCTGATCTTCAGATCCTTTTCTGTAGTTTCACAGGGAAGTGATTCTGTTATCATTTCATTTGTACATAGTGATTAACTGATATCTATCATTACTTATCTCAAACTGCTTGGTTTGCATTTTAAGTCTTTTGTCTTGGTTTGGTGATAGACTGAAATTTTTACTGCTGGTAAACAAGTGCGAAAAAATGTTGATGGGTCGGGGAAGAGAACCTGAAGTATTCATTGAGTGTCTTGCTCTTCTCACCTCTCTCTTCCTTTCAGCAATTAGATAGAAGGAACTGGCCTAGCTATAGTTGGTAGACCCACTAAAAAGCAGCCGTATTCTATCTTACTTAAACTTGGTCGAGGACTTGAAGCCCACTTGTCTGACAAGCTTATTGACCTCCCTTCTATAGCCCTCCTTTTCCTGCAGTTCAAAATTTGTGAAGTTAAGTACGGAGAACATACTTAAGCCTAAAATATTGAGGTGTGTGATTTATTTTTATTTATAAAACACTTTGGACATTTTGCTACTTAGCCTTTTCTGACTAATATGTCATATATATATCAGTAGACATACCTTCCTGATTTTATTCCTAACTAAGCTTTAAACAGAAGTGGTTTGTTTTGGTTTTTGTTTTGTTTTGCTTTATATAACTCCTCTTTTTCTTTGAGATAAGTTATAAACTTACAATGTTTTTAATAAAACTTGTATAAACTTAGAAAGTTTTTTAAAAGTATAAACAAATTAGCTGGTTGGTTTGATTCGATAAAAGCAAGTTAAAACTTTACTAAGACTTTGGTTTTTACCTATAAAATTTACAGACTATTATCAAGGGTGTGGGAAAGCAAGTATTCTCATATTAATGATGGGAGTATACATTAGTATTGACTTCTCTATGGGGGGTTGTGTGTGTGAGTAAAATTGCCCCAGATTTGTCTTTCCAAACCCTTTTAGCTATAGAAATGTCCCTCTCAGCTATAGAAGTTGATCATGTATATAAGATAGTATTACACACAGACACACACACTTGAGCCACATACTAGTATTGTTTTTGATTGTACGAACTCTAAAAACCAGTAGTTTTTTTTCTATGGGATATATTATTTTTTTTTAATAGTTTATTGTCAAATTAGTTTCCATATAACACCCAGTGCTTCTCCCCTCAAGTGCCCCCCACCATGACCATCACCCCCTTCCCCCCCCTCCCCCTTCAGTCCATGGTTCGTCTCCAGTATTCAGTAGTCTCCCTTGATCTGTGTCCCTCACTCATCCCCGCTCTCTTTCCCCCTTCCTCTCCCC
>PJEM01008587.1:0-32771 GCA_004023845.1 Helogale parvula | reverse complement strand
TATGGGATATATTAAATGTGTGTGATACGACCAATGTACAAAGTTATTCCTTAGACCGTAGTGTGTAGTAGCAAAGGCTTGGAAATTATTTTAAAATATTCCTCACTTAGGAGATTGGTAAATTCATAACTATTCAGTTATACAATGGAATTTCATAGAGACTTAACAGAGAACAAGGTAGTCTTTGGGTATTAGTAAAGGATGATCTATAAGATCCTAAAAATGTTCCCATTGTGTAAAAAGGAATTAAAAAGGATTTATAAGAAACCAGTAACATTTGTTTATTCTGGGAAAAATGCTGGGGTATCGATGAAACAGAGATATTACATTATATTTTGTACCCATGTGAGTATATTACCTATTGAAAGAATAAATTAGATTTTGATTTCACAAGCAGTAAGGAGGGAATAGGTCCCATAAAATGTCACTTTATTTGTTGAATTTATGACCAGTAAAGATAAAAGGGAGAAAAATATTTCGAAAGAAGAAATTGCTAATTTTTCCCATGTTTGTTAGGTGGAAGTTTAGCTGATGCCATAAGTGAAAACTATAGAAGCATGAGTTACTTTACAGAAGCAGAGTTGAAGGATCTCCTTTTGCAAGTTGGTCGGGGCTTGAGGTATATTCATTCAATGTCTTTGGTTCACATGGATATAAAGCCTAGTAAGTATTACAGATTCTCTGACCTGTGTTTTTTAGTGTTATAGAGAATAAATGATTTCATTAAAACAATTTGAAAACATACACATCCATGCGGCGCCTGCGTGGCTCAGTTGGTTAAGTATCTGACTCTTGATTCCAGTACAAGTCATGATCTCATGGTTTGTTAGTTTGAGCCCCACATTCAGACTCTGTGTTGTTATTGTGGAGCCTGTTTGGAATTCTCTCCCCGCTCCTGCCCCTTCCCAGCTGCCACTCTTTTTCTCTCTCAAAATAAATAAATAAACTTAATATATATATATATATATGCATACACACACACACACACACACACACACACACCTTACTGTGTTTTTTCATTGTTAGTTTTGAAAGACCTTTGAGCCACATGTTAGTATTGCTTTATGATTTTCAGTCACCTTTTCCCTGGTCATCCCAAAATATTTGAGACAGTAAATTTCTATTAAAAATTGGAAAAATTTGCCACATCTTATGGGAACCACATAGTCGTGCACTAGAACTCTGATGGGAAGACTAAGAACCAATTGTTTAAAGCCCTTCTCTTCTGCTAGGCTATAGAACCATAATCATAAAATAATGCTAGTACTGGGAATGGGGTTGTTAGAATAAAATGAGATATGTGAAAATGTTTTTGGAAACTTAAATGCTATACAAACGTCATGGTATTTCTAGTCTATCTATCATGAAAGTGTTACTGTTTTATTCAGAAAATAAATGGCACATGCAGCATGATTATCTTACATTAAAAAGATGCAAGTGAATGTGACAATGACATTTTAGTGCAAATCCCTCTCATTTTATTAAAATATCTTCATAATGTACAGTTTTAAAACTTGTCATATGTCAACTCTGCCTTTTTGTTTCAGTAAATTTTCATCTCCTCTAATAGCCAGATCATGCTTAAATTTTTCCCAGCTGTCCCAAGTTCTTAATGGTTGATTTGTCCATACTAGTATCCATTTCAGGACTATTATCCATTGCTTCTGGTGCTATCCTTTTTTTTCTAAGGTTTTATTTACCCTTCTACTTTTTTTTTTTTTTAAGGTTTATTTTTTAAGAGAACATGCGCAGACAGCGGAGGGCAGAGGGAAAGGGAGACACAGAATCAGAAGCAGGCTCCAGGCTCTGAGCTGTCAGCACAGAGCTCGATGCAGGGCTTGAACTCACTGCAAGATCATGACCTGAGCCAAAGTTGGATGCATAACTAGCTGAGCCACCCCAACACCCCCACTGTTTGTTTATTTTTGAGAGACAGCGCACAAGTGGGGGAGGAACGGAGAGAGGGAAACACAGAATCTGAGGCAGGCTCCAAGCTGTCAGCATAGAACTCATGAGCCCATGACCTCATCTGAAGTCTGATGTTTAACTAACTGAGCTACCCAGGTACTCCATGGCTAGGTGTTTGTAAGTTGAGTTTAATGGAGTGTTTTGTTTTGTTTTGTCTGTGGAAATGTGTGATTCATGAGAAATTAAATCATTTTATACAACCTACTTTAATTCTTTAAGTTACTTGAAGAATTTCTTACTTATGTAAACAACTCCTTAAATTTTTATTTTCAAAAGGGAAAATATAATATTTGGACTGAAGGCAGTGAATTTGAATTAGTAAGGTTTGCCTATCCTCACTTATACCTTATATTAAATGGCAGACAAACACAGTGGACCCTTATAAGTACCGAAAGTTGAAAGTATTAAGGCATGTGAATTCTAAAAATTCAAATTTACAAATGCCATCATAAAATAAGTTCTATAAATAAAGTGAAATTGGAAAGATGACTTAAGTGAATGTAACATTTATAAACTCAGTATTATATTGGTAGAACTATTAAAGTGAAAACTGTCACTGAAACTTATGTTAATCATGAACTTACTAGAATTTGAAGAAGAAAAAGCATGTGTACAACAGAAATGATGTAGATGCTGTATGGTTAGTCAAACTCGAGTTTCATTATTTGTACCTTTCATACCAGCCTGTAGGTTAAAATTTATTATTTGGTAGCATCACAAATTACTACATGATTACTTTTTGTATTGTTTCTAAGTAGTGAAAATCAAAGATCAATGTGTAGATGACAGTGGACTAATGTAGTGGTTTCCAAGTGTTTAAAGATCAGTACTAGGCGAGAAAGTATGTTCTAGAAAATACAACCCCAGTTCCTGTCCCCCCAGATTCTTACTCTCATTGGCTTTTGGGGCAGAATACAGAAGTATCTATATATTTCAAAGCTTTTGGGATGATTCTGATGCATGGCCTGGTTTGTGAACTTTGGTTACAGTATTGTTAGTGTAGCTTATTACATAAATAATTGTTTGACAGGTAATATTTTCATATCTCGAACCTCAATCCCAAATGCTGCCTCTGAAGAAGGAGATGAAGATGACTGGGCATCCAACAAAGTTATGTTTAAAATAGGTAAGAAAGAAAGATGACCAGATTATTACCTTAAAATAAAGTAAGAGGCTGTTTAACTCTTGACTCTATTTTTGTCAATACTTCTAGGTGATCTTGGGCATGTAACAAGGATCTCTAGTCCACAAGTTGAAGAGGGTGATAGCCGTTTTCTTGCAAATGAAGTTTTGCAGGAGGTAGTTTTTTTTTTTTCTATAATAATCCTATTTGCTTTATAGCAATGCAGACATTAAATTTTTAGGCTAATAATTAGTAAAATGGTTAAAAAAAAAGCCTAAACCATCAGCTGGGGTATTTAGTCTAGCAAAATTCAGTAAAGGCAAAGATTTATAGTATTCAACAATGGTGGAGTTGTGGTAAAAGAGAAGTTCTCATACACTACTAGTGGAAATGTAAAATGGCATAGCCTTTTTGGAGATCAAAGTATTTGTTATCTATCAACGTTTTAAAATCCTGTACCCTTTGATCTAGAATTCCCATTTGAGAACAATATAAATAAGTGTTTAGCAATAAGAGAACAAAGTAAATAATGACATAATAGTTAATAGTACTGTTTCAAAAATAGTGCGACCAAAATAAAAGTGTGACAAAATATTTTGTGATAATGAAAGTAGAATATGTAGAACAAATAAGTTGTAGGACCCCATTGTTGTTTTTATATGTGTATGTATATTTGTAACTTGTTGATGTATATATGTTTTGTGTTTTCATATGAATGCCCTCAGAACGATAAAAGTTTCTTCTAAGAGTTGAATCAGACTACTGCAAAAGAGAAGGCATTTACTTTTAGAAATGTGTTTACCACTCCCCTCTTGGAGTGTTTATTACTTTGTAATTTAAAAACTCTCCTCAGATTTAGCTTTTTCTCTGAATAGGTCTTAAAGTTAAATGTGGCATTGGATATTTCAGTTTAGTCATATTTCTCACTTAAGTCATCACTGTAATTTTACTTTGTTTTGGACATTTTTATATTCCCTTAAATTTTTTTTTTATTTTACAGAACTATACCCATCTACCAAAAGCGGATATTTTTGCCCTTGCCCTCACAGTGGTATGTGCTGCTGGTGCTGAACCTCTTCCTAGAAATGGAGACCAATGGCATGAAATCAGACAGGGTAGATTACCTCGGGTTCCACAAGTGCTTTCCCAAGAGTTTACAGAGTTGTTAAAAGTAAGCAATTTTTTTGGTATATAAAGCACTTTTTATTGACATGGTTTAATGTTTTATTAAATTGCCTGTCTTTACCTTAATTTTACTTATCTTTTTAAGGTTATGATTCATCCAGACCCAGAGAAAAGACCTTCAGCAATGGCACTGGTAAAGCATTCAGTATTGCTATCTTCTTCTAGAAAAAGTGCAGAACAATTACGAATAGAATTGAATGCTGAAAAATTCAAGAATTCACTTTTGCAAAAGTAAGTAAGAGTTTTTTGGAATGTTTTGTTTTAACTTTCTCATTTTTATTTTCAAATATTAATGAGAAAGGACTTAGGTTTTTTTTGTCAGTGAAGGCAGTGCTGGTTTGCTATGCTATATGGTTAAAATTTAGGGATTTCTGCCTTAAATTAGTGTTTGTGACCTACTAATTTGTATTGTCCCTCAACTTTGAAATTATGTACTTAAATGTTTTTAAATTTATTTTTTATTTTATTTTATTTTTTTTTTTGAGAGAGAGAGACAGAGCGTGAGTAGGGGAGAGGCAGAGAGGGAGGGAGACAGACTCCAAAGCAAACTCTAGGCTCTGAGCCATCAATACAGAGCCAAGCGTGGGGCTTGTACTTACGAACCTCTAGATCATGACCTGAGCCGAAGTCAGATGCTTAACCAACTGAGCCACCCAGGCACCCCTGGACTTAAAATAATATTAAGACTAGCAAGTGGTAATAATCCCCAATCCCTTTGGCAAAAGTTAAGTGAGCCTGTACATGTTTCTCCCCCCTAAAACTCTCACCATAAATTAAAATTTTCCTTCATCCTTTTCTATTTATTTTTGTGAAAGGATTAAATTAATGTCAATTAAGTTAGTAGATAAGTTGCATATTTTACCTTTGATATTTTCACTAAAATGATTGGAATATTAATTTTACTTCATTTGCTTTATTGCTAATTTTAGTCTAATAAAACTGTCTTGAAATATTAAAAGGTTTATTTGCCACTAGTTTGATAGCCATCAGTTCATACAAATAGTAAGTGGAATTTTCCTTTTGTCTATTATACAGATATTTTCACAATATGAATTAGAGTTATTTGAAGTTATTTAAGACTCAGAGTCCTTATTAACATCTTTTATTACTTGTGTTCAAGTGTATATGTTATTTTAATTGTGAGCACAAAATAACATCCTAAATTTAAGTTGTTTGAGCAAAAGCAAAAAGTTAATACTGTAATTTGTTTTCCTCTGTTGTATCTTTAGAATAATGATGACATGCTAAGATCTCCCACTTGATAATATAATTATGTGTTTGGCCTCTTATGATCCCTTCCTAGGACAAATACAACAGGTAAAAAGTCTTGTTTCCTCTTTTTATGTTCTTAGAGAACTCAAGAAAGCCCAGATGGCAAAAGCTGCAGCTGAGGAAAGAGCACTCTTCACTGATCGGATGACCACTAGGTCCACCACCCAGAGTAATAGAACATCTCGACTTATTGGAAAGAAAATGAACCGCTCTGTCAGCCTTACCATATACTGAACTACTCATTTCCCACCTCCCCCAAAAAACTGTGACAAGAGAAAGCTAGGTTGAAATCACTGCTAGAATCCAGTTTGCAATTACTTTCTCAATCGGTGTCAGTAGTTTTACTGAAATACCTTTAGGACTTTTACTTGTGAATTACAGTTGAAAGCTGTATTTTGACCAGTGCTCTATCAGGCTTTTGTCTAGTCTTACTAGTCTGTCTTTTGTAGGATGTCAGTCACTATTGGATGTTACACCAGCCTTTCCAGGGTTAACCACTGTGGTGGTGTGCTGCTTATAGTTTGCTGTTGCATTGTAATAAAGGGGGAATTTCCCTATAGTGACCTGTAAAAAGGACTCAAGGGCTTTATTACAAACATATTCTCCCTTTGAAAAGGGAGATGCTAAGAGACTCCGTACTACTCAGCCTTCAATGTACCTGTGTGTCAATCTTACATTTCTTTTTTTTTAAATTGTGAATTATACTTGTATGTCCAACTGGGAGCACTTTGTAGGCACTGCATGAACCATGGAATGGTAATTCTGTGGAAGTATTGCCTTGTGAATTTGCTGCTATTTTAGTTTTGTCCTTGCTGTAAAATTGTAGCATTAAACAATCATTGTTGTTAATAGGCTTTTTTGGAAAACAATTATGTGAAATATGTAGCTGCTCTTGATGACAAGCAGCTGTTTGCCTTTTTTTTCTTTGAACTTTGAAGCTAGTGCATTGGAGTAATGCACCTTTTCCCCCTTTTGGATTGCTGTATTAATGTAGTATAATTATTACTGGTTTTGTAATTTTTCCTGATAATGTCCTTCCCTGGCCCTTTTTTAAAAGGTTTCCTCCCTCCATCCAAGTTTTGTACTTGATTGTATTGTTAGTCTGTTTTTAAATGTTTTCCCTGGTTTTTCTTCAGTGTTTGTGTATATAAACTAATCTTGGCGATAGTGTACATAGCTGTTTGAAATGCCAGAATGACTTCTGACTATTCCAAGCTTTTCACAAAATATATTTCATCAATAATTAGCCATTTGACTAATAATATTGGCTAATCAGACATTGCAAAAACAAAAACAACATAGAATTTGTCTATTGTTTGTTTGCCTATTAATTTTGGTTTAAAATGTTTGCACATGTCTGCTTGACTTGTGTTTTACTAACATCAATTGGCATATTAAAAGTCACTCTGAGCTTAACATAATTGTCTAAATTTTTGTGATGCCCGTTTTCTATTTAATCTCTACTATCACTACATTTTAACATTTAGAGTATAATGTATATGAAGTCCAAAAGCAGAGGGCACACTTTTGATAGACTATGAAACACTTATTATTTTAATGATGAGCTTTAGTCTACATCAGTTATATTTTGTGATTGAAGAAAAATTTGTCCATTAATGATAAATGTTTTTCATTTTTCATTTATTTAATATTCATCACATTGCATATTATACATTTGATCTGCTAGAAATGTAATACAGTTTAAAATAACTTTAAGTGGATGTAATGACTCATAATTTTCTAATTTGAGCTGAGTCACAGAAGAGAGCTTTAAAATGAGGTTGTAACTCAATTGAACTAGGCTGGATTTTTTAAGAATTGAGAGAGCAGATTTAAAGGATAAACAGTGCTAATTCTATGTGTGAACTAGGCTGGATTTTTTAAGAATTGAGAGCAGATTTAAGTGATTAACAGTGCTAATTCTACATGACATCTTTTTCTAATGTAGTTTAGAACCAGAGTAAGATCTCACACATACACAGACACACAAAGATGTCACAAGAGTCTTGTAGTTTTTGATTATGGGTAAATAATTTGTTTGATTAGGGTCTACTTCTTCCCACTGTAAACATTTCTAATAACCTTATTCAACTTTTAAGCCTATGGCATGCTATAAAGCACATTTTAGAGGTGTGAAAGGAATTAGTGTAGACAGGAACATTAGATAAGAAAGCTTATCAGTGTGGGTGACAGACAACCTAAGAAGCTGCAAAGACTGGAGTAGGTAACATTTTGGTAGTCACTGAAGACAAAGTTAGAAACGGTAAAATTGGTGTGTATTGGGATCACTCAAAGTCAAGGTGCAGTTTTCAAGTGCACTAGCTTCAAAGAAAAATCATGTGTTTTTCATCAAGTTGATATTTGCAATAAATTTTCACATATTGTTTGAGAATATTAGATTAAGTAGGGAAAAAAGATCTAAGAAGGGATTCTTAAGCCATCTGAAAGCTGAGGAGATTTGGGCTTATATTTATTCACCATAGGATACTTAGATTGAGTGGCTTCTGTGTGCTAATTGGTAACCAAAGACTAATGAAAAATAGTCTTTGGCCCTTGGTACTCAGGATAAAATAGAGGAGACCTAGATAAACAAAATGTGGTAAGTGCTACATTGGAGGGATTCTACAGGTAGAGTGATAGCTCAAAGGACAATTACATAGCTTGGGAAGATGCTGATGGTAGAGCAGTGAGTAGATCCAGGGAATTATGTGTAGACTGGTTTCACAACTATTGTTCTTACTCAGGGCAAGAGTAAAGACCTGAATTAGGACCCCTGTAGATGGACACCTGGAAATAGGGTTTTCGTTAGATGGGAACACTGCACACTGAACAGGTTTTGTTTGTTTTTACAACAGAATGAGAACTTGTTAGCATAACACCAGAAGGAAACTACAACTGCTAATATTGAAGCATTGAACAATTTTCCAGAAAAGTTAACTGGAATGCAAAATTAAATGCTGTTACTATTTGAGACAGATATTTAACAACGATAAAACTACTGTTTTGGAAAGCTGGTTTTAGGAAGGAAATTTTTAAATCTTGACTATGCAGTTGGGTAGGAGAAATCCTTCATTGCAGTTGAGTGCAAATGGATTTGTTGCCTTACCTTTAACTTGCCAAGGCTCTCTACCTTTAATTAGCAAGCTAATGTGTTTTGAAGGACAAATTCTGAAGCTTTGGTTTTCATTTTCACTCTGTTCCAGAGGTCAAGAAATAATGGCATTTAAAATATTGCTAACAGCTGGATTGGGTAGTGCTTTAAGCTGTCTTCTAATTCTTAGCAGCAGCCTCCTGACAGAGTAGTTTTCCTCCGCAGTTCTTCTCCACAAAGCATTTTTCTGACTTTAGCCAACAGATCAAATAAGTCATTGCATCCTTAAGGTTTATTTACTTGTGAAGTTTTTAAAGGCCCAATGAAAGCGATCACAAGGAGGATGGATCAAAAAAGAATTTTGAAAGTGTTTTGTTGGATATTGTGAAAATCCTAAGTGGAGCCTGAAACTAGAAATTTGGAGGAACCTGCCTCATTTGGAATTTTGAAGGCATTTGTAGAAATGTAAAAAGTATCAATAAACTTATTTGACATTGCAGAGTGAGTGGATCTAGAAGTTTCTTCTGCAAACCTGGTTGTATTGTTAGAAATCTCTCAGAAGCTCAGCAGGTAGATTTTCATAAAAACAGAGGAATAAGATATCCTTGAAACTTACTCTTTCCCAACATTTAAGCTTTTTAAAACTTTGAGAAGCATTCATCTGAACATCATTGAACTTTTTTTTTTCTTTGTGGCAGATGACCCTAATTTTCAATGCAGTTCAAAGATCTCTGGAGTAAGGAAAAATATCTATGTATGTTCTAGGAAGATTTACCAGGAAAAGATGACATGTTCTGTCCAAACTTCATTAAACTAAGAGTCTAAGAAACATCGACCAATTCAGACCTTGAAGAAAACTACCTCAAGGAACATTTATATCATAGTTCATATTGTTTTATATGGTTAATAAATATTTTGAAGAGCATTACATTTGTTTTGAGTTTTGACATTCTTATGAAATGGGTTTCCAGGTCTGGAATTCCAATTTATGCCTACCAATCCATTATGCCAATGGGAAATTCAATGTACAATGACTCCATTTAGGATGATTATCCAGAGAGGAGTCACCTTTTTGCAGATGAAGAGGCTGAGGTAAGTTAAATAACTTTGGAACTCAATTTGGTAAGTAGGAAAGACAGAATTCTGACTCATATTATAGCAAAGAATCCTTTTTCCTGACATGTAAAAATTGATAAATCCTATTTAAGGAAAAGAGTGCAGGCAACTGTAAGAAGGGGCAGTCTGAATATTGGGAAAATTGGGAAGTCTGGTGTCATGGAAACCAAGAGAGAAGTTAGAAGGAGAAATTTAAGTGTGACTAAATACAAAAAAGATTAAGAAGTGATTCAAAGCTCCATGAAGGCATCTAGAGTGGAGATCTTTGGTGAGCAGTTTCAGTAGAGGGGTAAACAAAAGCCTTATTACAGTGAGTTGGGGTATAGTTGGGAGATGAGCAAATAGAGACAGCAAGTATAAATCATTTTCAAGGAACATGGTTTGAGAGAAGTGCAAGAGAGGAGAGGGTTGAGGTTGGAGAACTGGGTTTTGCTGTTTTCACTACCACATGTTGATCATCTATTTTGTATTCAGTGTTTTTACTTACATAATATAATTTAATCCTTATAAAAACTCTGACAAAATTCCCATTTTGCACATGATATTTAGAGAGGTAAAAGGAATTTCCCAGATTATACTGCTACAAAGTTTCATGATTCAAATTTAAAGTGTTTGCCTTGAGGGGCCCTGGGTGGCTCAGTCGGTTGAGCCTCTGACTCTTGATATTAGCTCAAGTCATTATCTCATGGTTAGTGGGGGTCAAGCCCCATGCCTGGCTCTGTGCCAACTGCTCAGAACCTGCTTGGGATTCTCTCTCCCTCTCTCTGTCCCTCCCCTGCCCACACTTTTTCTCTCAAAATAAATAAATATTAAAAAGATATAAAGCATCATAAAAAAAATTAAGGGGCATCTGGGTGGCCCAGTCAGTTAAGCATCTGACTTTGGCTCTGGTCATGCTCTCATGGTCTGTGAGTTCGAACTCTGGGTTGGGCTCTGTGCTGACAGTGCAGAGCCTCCTTTGGATTCTCTGTTTCCCTCTCTCTCAAAAAGCCTGGGTGACTCAGTCAGTTGAGCGTCCCAACTTTGGCTGAGGTCATGATCTCACGGTTTGTGGGTTCAAGCCCCGTGTCAGGCTCTGTGCTGACAGCTCAGAGCCTGGAGCCTGTCTTCAGATTCTGTGACTCCCTCCCTCTCTGACCCTCCCCTGCTCATGCTGTCTCTTCTCAATCTCTCAAAAATAAATAAAAACATTAAAAAAATAATAAACATAAGAAAATAAAAAAAATGTTTGGGGGCACCTCGTGGCTCGGTTAAGTGTCTGACTCTTGATTTCAGTTCATGTCATGATCTCACAGTTCCTGAGATGGAGCCCTGTGTCGGACTCTGTGCTTACAGCTCAGAGCCTGCTTTGGATTCTCTATTTCTGCCCCTCCCCCACTCTTGCACATGCTCGCGCGTGCTCTCTCTGTGTCTCTCTCTCTGTTTCTTTCTCTCTCTCTCTCTCAAAATAAACATTAAAAAGAATTAAAGTAGATAAAGTGTTTGAACCACTAGCCAAATTCATAGCAAATCCTCTAAGCCTAAGAGCAGAGAAAGGATGCATGTGGAGGTGACAAGTTTGAAAGTGTTTAGAGGAATGCAGGAAATGGGGGAGGGGAATTCCAGTATGATGGCCCTTTTTCTGAAGCTGGAACTGAATCCTGTGAACTGAAGCGCCTGAGGACAGAGCAGGAATGCTGACTCACTCTGCTGCCTTCTTTCCTTCTGAATGAGGTAGTTAGTTTTCAGAGTATACTATGTAGCTCTTTAAAGCAATGTTTCAAGGAATCTTTAGGATTTGTGGAAATGCATGTGTTCTAATGTTAAAGTAAAAAAATCAGGAAGCAAAATTATACATAACAGATTTTTTTTTAAGCATTAATGAACAGAAGGCTAACGATGGCCGTCATTTGAATGGTGGAATTATGGGATATTTCCCACTCCTTTTAACATTCTGAACTTTATGTATTAAAAAAATTTTTTTAATGTTTATTTATTTTTGAGAGAGAGAGACAGAGCGTGAGTGATGGAGGGGCAGAGAGAGAGAGGGAGAGACGGAATCAGAAGCAGGCTCCAGGCTCTGAGCTGTCAGCACCGAGCCTGACTCAGTGCTCAAACTCACAGACTGCGAGATCATGACCTGAGCTGAAGTTGGAAGCTTAACTTACTGAGCCACCCAGGCACCCCAGAACTTTTTATGTTTTAAACAATGAGCCTTTATTTTATAATTAGAAAAAATAACTTCAAAAATATCTGATAACATGCAGTCAATACTAATTGAAAAGTCACTTACCTGACAAAGATTTGTCCAGTGATCATCCCTGTACACTTCTGGTAATGAAGAGTCCTGGCTCCAACATGAAATAGATTGAGGGTAGGGGTGCCTGGGTGTCTCAGTCAGCTAAGCATCTGACTTCGGCTCAGGTCAAGATCTCACGACTTGTGGGTTTGAGCCCCACGTCGGGCTCTGTGCTGAGAGAGCCTGGAGCCTGCTTTGGATTCTGTGTCTCCCTCTTTCTTTGCCCCTTCTCCCCAGATAGCATTCTCTCTCTTTCTCTCTCAAAAATAAATAAACATTAAAAAACAGATTGAAACGTACAGTGGAGGGCGCCCAGGTGGCTCGGTGGGTTGAGCGGTCCAGCTTCGGCTCCGGTCATGATCTCATGATTCATGGGTTTGAGCTCCGTGTTTGCTTTGTTGATTGCATTCTCTGGTTCATTTTTTCAATCAAATGCATTTTAAGAATCCGCACTGTACTAGGGATTAGTAGATCATGTCAGGCACTAAATTACAAATGCAAGCAAAATAATCTCCTACTCTCCATTACATGGAGGTATTAGGAAGAAACATCTATATACAGTAAAATAAGTGCTCTTTTTAGGGCTTGCCTAGGTCACTTCAGGGACCAAATAATAAACAATTAATCCAGTAGATAAATGGGTGGATATTGCTGTTGCCAGGAGAGGTGACTCTTCATCTAGGTCTTAAAAGATGAGTAAGAATGCTAGGTGGATACAGTAGAAGGGTTTCCTAGGTGGAGGGATTAGCATAAACCAGGCACAAAGAGTGAAACTGCATGGGGTATTAGGATGGTGAAGGCATATGGTGTGTGTTGGAGAAGTGAGCTAGTTTTTGCACAATGATATTGGGAAGCCAACTTCATTTTGCTAGGTTCGTGCTTTCCATTTCTAGGTGTTGGTTCTGTGATAAACTGCTGAGAAATATGGATTTCTGTCTATTCTTGGGCAGAGAAGAGTTGAAAACAATGATAAGTGAGCAAATGAAGGAAAAGTGTGTAGGCCTTCTCAATCAAAGAATATAAGTGGTAACAGCTCTAAGTGGAAAAGGAAAGAAAAGCTTCTGTCACCATGGTAACTTTGGCCCCTTCCAAGTTCCATCTTCTCCTGGGATGGGCCCAGAGAATCTGGTCCTACCACAGCACCAGCACTGCTGTCTGCTCCGACAGCAGGCCAATTCTGGGCACTGTCCCCCTTCTCCCCAGTGTTCCTGGTGCTGTCTCCTCTGGGTCTGGGCCCTGGTACCTGAGCTTTGAGTGCTGCCTCTCTGTGCCCCATCCTATCTCTTGGGCTCTAAATGCTGAGCTTCCCAGCAGAAATAGGACTGCAGGCTGGTGGTGGAGGGCAGGACTGTACTTCGGAGCTGAGCATCTCTTCCCCTTTGGGAGGGAGCTTCTTCTCTTTCTTTCTTATTCCCCAGTGCCCAGAGAGGACCAAGAATCTAGCTGCCTCCCACACCTAAAGACAGCATCCCTGCTGGTGAAACTCCATGCTGTTGCTTTTGTGGGCTTGGGTGGAGTACCTGACAAGTTAGCTGGGTTGGTGGTTTCTGTGTAAAGGCTGAACTTAGAGAGACAGATCCTAACCAAGGTAGCCAGAGGGTGAATAAGAGCTAAAATCTTAGGGGATCAGAAGAGCCAGTACAGAAAACCAAATTCAATGGCAAGCCAGAGGCAGAAGGCTTGGATCCTGGAATGGATTGGGAATAAGTGAGAAGGGGTTGTCACGATCCCCACCTGCTCTCTCCTAGGTTGTCAGCCGGGTACAGTTCATGTATCACACTGGTTCGCACACTTGCTCACACACAGGTGTGAGTCTGCACCACTAAGGTTCCCACCTTTACTCTTCCTTCTGCACCTGCCTTGAAAGGAAATCCTTCCTCGCCCACTAGGCTCCTTATGTGAAACTGGAGCACGTGCAGATTTTTATCTGTATGCATTTTTCCTTCTCAGGAAGATTTTAAGGCTCTCCCCTTGGGCATAACAAAGAGAGCAACTCAGGTGGGATGGTGAAAGGGAGGAAAACACAGAGGGCAGTTGGGTGTAGATGCTCAGGCAGCTTGGGAGAGAGGCCACAGGCTGAAACCTTAGGAGTACAGCAGAGTGAGGGTGGCTGAGGGGCCTAAGAGGGGAAGACAGAGCAAGGAGAGTGGGCTCAGCCATGTCCCCTTGTGCCTGGCCCATGAGCTTAGTATGGGCAACACCCTTAAGGCTATTTGACTGGTTGTGGGAGGATTAAGAAACACTCATTTAGCAATGATGTAGTAATTCCTACTAGGAGTTGCTATCTGTATTCCAATTCCAGTATTCTAACTCTGACATTCTAATACTTCCTTCTACCCTGGAAAGTGTCTTTGTCACCTCACGTAGGTGTTTAACAGCCAGGACTGTACTATCTGACTGTATCCTCATGGCATAGCTGATTGGTCTAGTGGCAGACACTTGAATCAAGAGGGGTAATAAGATCTCTTCACAACCCAGCCATTGGTTGTATGGGAGCCAGCCCCCAACCCAAGTCAGGCCAGAATCCCTCCTCAGAGCAAAGAGAGAATAGTCCAGTCTCTCCCTGCTGGGGACAGGTGGGATGTGAGAGAGGCCTGAAAGCTACTGGCATTCAGCCACACCAAGGAGTCCAATCTGTAGCGAGGAAGCATGTGAAGTGCGTGAAGAGAACCAGATGTTGAATCTTCAGTGCCAATTGCATCCGACCAAGGTCAAACTCTCATTCCTCTAGTTTAGTTGAAGCTTGAAACACTCAATGATCCTGTTGTTCTTTCTTAAAGCAGTTGGTTAGCTTTTAGTTTCTTGTGTCATGCACCAAGAGTTCTCACACAGATGACAAATTAAGTAGGTTAATGTTTTCCAAAACTTTGTTCATCCTTAGACCTCAGATTACTCTGTATCAGTCAGAAGAACTGTGTTATTAGGGATTGTTTTGCCCCCCAGCCATTTTTGGGAGCTCCATTACCAGAGCTGGTATCTGCCTTTCTAGGAAACTACTTATGTAAGAACCGGTCCCTGACTCTGATAGTCCACACTTCAGGAGAGGATATGAAACTCCTTCCTGGAGTGTCCATCTATTTTTAGCTTTATGTATGACCCAGTCTCTTCTCATAGAAAGCTTAATGTTTGTTATAAAGCAAAACTCATTTGTGAACATGAAGACAAATGCACTGTACCTATTCACCTAGCTCCTCTCCCACAGTCCATGACTTGGGTCAACTGCCCACCCAAGATGGGCAGCTGACCAAGGCAGAACATTTCCTCCTGAAATCATTCATGGGAGAAGAATTCACAATTGAGCAACTCAGGATTATACATGTTTTATATTCACTGACCTACTGACTAAAAGAATGTTTGGAACATTTTAATGCATCTTAAATTCATAAAAATGAATATGGTTAAAGTTTTCTTTTCTAGCCAGGGGAGAGGCAGCATCTGCCAGTCTTAATGTAGACTCTGCTATTTCACACAAGGTCTAATGTTTTAGTGAAGAGAACGGGGAGGTGAGGTTACAGAATAGAAAGTTCCATTTTGGACATGTTGAGTTGAAGGTCCTTTGAGGGGCACACTGGTAGCAATATCCAAAGGACAATCAGCTATGGAGAGGGCAAAGGTGTAGACTTGAGCATCATTGGTATTTGAGTGAGTGGCTATTAAAACCTTGGGTGTGCGTGAGATAAGCTGAGAAAGATTCATAAAATGAGAGAAGTAAACCCAGGGCAACACCCTGGGAACAGCGATATTTATGGGATTAATGGAGGAAAAGGAATTAGTAAAATGGAGCAAGAGCCTCTAAAGAGATAAAAGAAAATGAGGGGTGACTGGTGTCTCAGTAGTTCAGGAAAGGAGAATTTCAAGAATGAGGAAGAAGTGGTCAACATAGAGAAGCGGACTAATAAGACAAGGCCTGAAGTGTCCCTCTATCTTAATAAGTCTCTGGTGACATTGGAAAGAGCAGCTTCAGGGATATAGTAAAGAAAGAATCCAAATGTGAGTGGGCTGAAACTGGAGACCCTGGCCGCCGTCCAGAGATGGATGAAATTTCCCCCACTATTGCTCAGTGGTGTGTGATGACAAGAAGTTGGAAGGAAAGGAGACAAAGGAGGCACTGAAGTAGGAAAGGAGAGCTGCAAGAGCAGCTGTTTGGAGAATGGGATTTTGTCAGAGTGTAGCACTTTTAAATGATGACAAGGCTCAATGTGGCCTAGGGGATAAGTGGCCCAAGTGTAAAGAAGGGCAAAGGTCAGTGAAGACAAGGGAGTCAGAGACTTTAAAATTAAGATGTAGAATGTGTTATCCACAGAGACACTAAGTCATCCAAGATGGTGGCAGTGTCTCCCCTAATAATTCTGATACCCAGGGGCCCAAGTCCTCAATGAATGTTGGGATCTAGGTAGATGGTGGTGCCAAGGAAGAGATGACAGCCTCAAAGAAGAGTGATGGTCTAGGAGAAGCAGGGAGGGGTGGAAGGATGCTGATCACCCCCCTCCTTGTCCCATAGAAGGTGGGCTACCAGAATAAGTTGGGATGTCTCACGTTAGCAAGGGAAGCTATGTCTTCAGGCAAATTTCAGTTAAGGCATAAAGTAGAAGGAGCTCCTTTCTGTAGGTCAATGAAGGTTCCAGGTGATAGGCTTAGGAGGCTGGGTATAGTGGCAGGCAGGGCAAGGAGCAGCATTAGCCCAAGAGTGCGAGAGAATCAAGGTTACTGAACTCACATTTGGAGAGTTAGCCTGGGATGATGGGGGTGGGGAGGGGGGTGGGCAGAGTGGGACTGATTGACCAGGAACAAAAGGAGACCATGATTAAAATGGCCTTGATGCTGTGCTATTTAGGGATTTGTACAAGGTTCTCAATAGAAATTTAGTGACATTATTTGGGAGCCTTTTCAGGGCTTGGCCCTGGTGAAGGGATGGGTAATTAGACCCAAGTAAGAATAGAAATAGACAGGGATGTCCAGTATCCCCAGCCCTGGATGGATATGCCTTTGTTGTGGATCCTGTGGCAGGTCCCTCATCCATGCCACCTTCTCCCCTCTATAGGAGAGTCATGCTCTTTAGGTAGGATTGACTTCACCTCCAGCCCCAGAGGTATGTCCTTAACCAGTTAGAGAGATCCCAATCTTCTCACCCAGTTGACTGGTGCAGGAAAGGACCTAAGCCAGCTCTGCTCTCCTCTGCACGTTGGCTTTTCTCTGGCCACAGCGGTTGCTTTGGGATGGGCATATAACAGACATTGGCCTAAATAGATTGAAGCCCAGTAACCTGTATGGATGGTGTGGTATAAGGATGTACAACTTGAAAGAACTGCAGCCACTTCTGCACCTGCAGGAAAAACAGAGTAAGGACAAGGCCAACACACAGAAGAGAGCAGAGCTGAAGGAGTCTCAAGAAAGTCCAAGCCCCTGAGGATGTTGGGAACTTCTGGATCAAACCACTAGTCAAGTATTCATTGCTTCTGAGACAATAAAGGCCTTTTAAGATTTAAAATAATTTGAGCTGAATTTTCTGTTACATATTTTGGGCATCCTTTTGTCCCATCAGCTCTGCCACATGACCTTTCAGGGCCAACATGTGTCTGTGGGGCAGGGGATGGTGTGGATTCTGGTGTTCTTATGCTTCAGAAGATTGTGATTCTGAAGATAGAGCTGGATGTAAATAAACTAGGAGACATGGAGGGAGCCAATCTTTTCAGAGAATATATGGCTCACAGCTTCTATCTTGGTGATCCAGGCATTTGTTTATATTTTGCAAAATCTTGGGGTTCCTGGGTGGCTCAGTTGGTTAAGCATCCGACTTCAGCTCAGGTCATGATCTCACGGTTCTTGGGTTCAAGCCCCGCATCAAGCTCTGTGCTGACAGCTAGCTCAGAGCCTGGAGCCTGTCTCAAAATCTTTTGCACTATCAACCTGTATTCTTTTTTTTTTTAATTTTTTATGTTTATTTATTATTGAGAGAAACAGAGCATGAGTGGGGGAGGGGCAGAGAGAGAGGGAGATACAGAATCTGAAGCAGCCTCAGGCTCTGAGCTGCCAGCACGAGCCGACGAGGGGCTCTAACCCATGAACCGTGAGATCATGACCTGAGCCGAAGTCTGACGCTTAACAGACTGAGCTACCCAGGCACCCCATATCAACCTGTATTCTTAAGCAGTCTCCCTAAGTTACTTTTCTGTTAATGTTTCTCCTTGTCTCTTATCCTTACCACACTGTTATTATCTTCTTTCCCTTCCCCCTCTCATTTATTCAGAATATTTATCAAGCACCTACCATGTGTCAGGCACTGTTCTGGGCACTACAGATACATCAGTGAACAAAACAGATACAGATATAGAGAAAGATATAGATAGATAGATCTTCAGATTCTGTTACAGTGGAAAATCCAAAGCAGGGAGTTTTTTGTATGCTTGCCTCACTGAGAAAGTTGCTTTGGCTTCTCAGTAAAGATCTGAAGGAAGTGAGGCATTTATCACACAAGAGTCTGGAGGGAAAGCATTCCTGGCAGAGGCAACAAGTCCAAAGGGCTTGAGGTAGGCATCTTCCTGGTGTGTTTGAGGAATAGCAAGGAGGCTGGTCTGACAGAGAGGAGTGACGGAAAGGCTAGGGAGTACTAGGTGAAACGGTCGGTCTTTAGGGCATAGTGAGCATGTCAGCTTTTGTGTCTGATAGAGACAAGAACAGGTTTAATAGAGGCCTAACATGGCCTGACTTAATTTTAAAGGAAAGAAGAGTCAAGAATGACTCCATGTTTTTCGTCTGAGCAAATGAAAGAATTAACTTGCTATTAACTGAGATGAAGACTTGAAGACTGTTGGAGTCTTCTTTGTGGTGTGTGTGTGGGGGGGGTGTGATGGGGGGTGATGAACAGGCAGTCAGTTTTGGACATTTCAGTTTGGCATCCATTTGGAGAGGTCAAGTGGACAGACAGATGTTTGGGTCTGGAATTCAGGGCAGAGGATAAATCCATTAAAACAACAACAATAAACCCTTGTTTTGCTTTTACTCTGAAGAGCCTTTCCTTGAACTATGACAATACTCATATCTTTGGATATTTCATTTAGAAGAGCAATGAAGGAGTAGTATTTTATGGAAGAGAATGGGGGTGAGGCAATCTTTTTGTAATGTCGCCTTCCATGGAGGCTGAGGTTGTGCTAGTTACTATATCATTTCAGTGTAATGAATTCATTGTTGCTGTAATATGTATATAAAGTAAATCAATTTTAAAAATATTTCAAGTATTTCTGTATGATTGAAAACAAATCAAATGGTGTTCTATCAGTCATATGTTCCTGCCTCAGGGGCTTTGTACTCTCTGCTCCCTCTAACCTGGAGCACATTTCCCACAAATATGAATGAGATTCGTTCTTTTGCTTTGTTCATGTCTTTGTTCAAATGCTATCTTATCAGAGAAGCCTACCTCACCAGATTCAAATAGCACGTCTCATCACTAGCTGTTTTTCTTCTTAAAGTGATCACCACCTCATGGGGTGTATGTTTCTTGTCTGTTCTCCTCCATTACTCCTCAATAGCTATTTGCTGGATGAATAAAGATCATCATATTGCTGTTCAAAAGAACTGTGTAAAGCTATTGTGACTTTATTGAATTTTACCATTTTGCCAATATGCATTATAGTCTTAAACATCTTTGCTACTTTGGTAGATATAAGGTAGTAGGTCAAGATTATTTTAAGTTTAAGTTTTAAACTTAAAGTTAAAAAAAGTTAATGTTTATTTATTTTTGAGAGAGACAAACAGACAGACTGTGAGTGGGAGAGGGGCAGAGAGAGAGGGAGACACAGAACCTGAACCAGGCTCCAGGCTCTGAGCTGTCAGCACTGACCCTGATGCAGGCCTCAAACTCACCAACTCAGATCATGACCTGAGCGGAAGTCAAATGCTTAACTGACTTAATTTTAAAGGAAAGGGCCACCCAGGCGCCCCTTAAATTTAAAATTTTTGATTGTCCAGGACCACAAACATTTCCCCATGCTCTTGGGTACTAATTCCATTTCTCCTTTTGAATTACATTATTTATCTTCTTTGTCTGTTTAGTTATTGTTATCTTAATTGTTTCTACATATTCAAGCAAGCTTTTACAGATTTTTGGCATTTTCTGATTATTATTTGGCATAAACATTTTTTTCTCAAAATTTTGTCTTTTTAAAATCCAGCTTTGTTAGTCTTCTTTAGCAGTTTCTTCTATTGTTTCAAAGCCTCAAGAACGCTGACATTTAGCCACAAACATAACTGTTTTATCCCACTTAATATAGTGTTTCTATGTTTAAAATATTTCACATTTTAAACCTCTTGGAGTTTAGTTTGATGTATAATGTGGAACTTAGATTTCCCCCCCCCCCCAAAATTTTCATTCTTTACTAAGCAATCCTTCCTTACTGCCGTGTTTGGAAGTACTACTTTATTCTTTGTCCCCTCAGGATCATGTATATACACGTTGTTGGTTCAGCCTCATACTTTTCCGTTGAGCTCAGCTTCTATTTTTAGCTCAGCTCTCAGCCTCTGAAGAACGGGAGGAACTTTTCGCCCCCTGGAGGCGGCCGTTGTCGTCCAGGACCAGGGAAGCCAGGGGCAGGGCAGCAAAGGGCCCTGCGGAGGAGTTGCTCTGCACCCCGCCGGAAGATCGGGGCCTCCTACTGTCCAGGACTCCTGGGGCCTTGAGCTTCTCCGATCCCACGTCTCTAATACCCAGTAGAGCCGGACCTATATCCTGTCGTCGTGTGAGGAGTGTCACCCTGGGCCTCTCTGCATCTTTCCATGTCCCTGACCCCAGGGCTGGTGGCCTGCTGTTCTGACCTTCGGCGCGAAAGACCGCGGCACCCAGGCGCAACGCCCGGACAGGTTGTGGACGCTGACTTTCGGTCGTACTGAGAAACTCGCTCTCTGGGCCCCCACGTTTCGCTCCGCGTCCCCAGCTGTCCCTCACCCATCTTCGCGTATCACTGACTATTCCCACTCCTAACAGGGAGCTAGCTGTTGGAAGTGCTGTTAAGCAGACACGGTTCACACATGAAACATAAAATATCTGATTTATTCAACAGACGCACACACCTGCTGTGTGTCAGATACTGTTGTCAGTGAGTCCAGTACCGAGCCAGCCTCGGCCGCCTAGAGCCAAGCCGCTTTGGTCGCCAATGTAGAAATCTTTGAATATGGTCTTTGAACATCTCCGGAAATGAGTGCAGAGCCGGGAGGGGCGATGGTCCTGGAGCTGCCAGTAATGGGGAATGGGCTGCGCTGTGCACCCTTCTCCTCCTTCTTCCCCTTAATCCGCCAGCCGCAGAGACGGAGGATGTTCAGGGAGTGCACAGCCTCGGGCCCGCGCGGTCGAGTCTGGGGCCGGGGCTCCCGGCGCCCTTGCCGCCTCGCATCACGACCCTCTGGTAAGAAGGCGGTGAGCTCCCCGGGTCAGGGCGCCCTGATCCGCCCAGGGGAGGGAGCTCGCGGGCAGGACTAGCCGCCCACGCCGGGGCCCCTAGCGGCTCACCCGGGGGGTGTTCGCCCGCAGCGACCTCAGAGGCTGAACCTCGGGTTTAGGCCCACGCCCGTAATTCACTGGACCCGAGCTGACAGTCCGCGTCCGGAAAACCCGGTCATAATTGGAGAATTAAACTTAAATATATGTGAACCAGCCAGCGGCTGCAGTATTTCCGTGAAAAAACCCCGAAAAGCCGGGGACTGCTTTAGCAGAGTTAGCAGATCCTCCAAGGTTGAGATCCGGAGCCCCCCATCCTCCAATGCCTGAGTCCTGGGGTAGGGGACTGGCCAGCAAGAGACAGCCTTTCTGCAGGATGAGGACCACCTAGAAGAGCAGAACACTTTCATCATGCTCCTGGACCTCCAGAGGCACTTACTGTCTCTCTGGAAAACATACACAACAAATCTCTGAATCCAGTATTTCTTTTAAATGAATTTGTATTTATTCATTACAATCCTATCAACAGGCTTGAAAAAATAGCGTTCACGTTTTATACTTGTGAGACATTATACTTATTCGGGTCAAGTAGGGGTTCTTAATCTGGGGGACAAGTAGAATTGGTCTGAGATTTTGGGGAGTGGAATCAATGAAAACCCTGAAATTGTTTCAAATTTTTGGGCTGATGTGCATTTTTCTGGAAGAAGTTCTGTAGCTTTTATGATTACCAAAGAGTTCCCAACCTTAGCTAGATGAAGCAGGGCTGCTCTAAAGTGAAGGCTCAAGGGGTTTATGGACTCAGAACCGTTTGCGCTAACCCAGGAATCTAGACCCCCCGAAAGAGTTTGGTTCACTGGTGAGGGTTGCTGGAGCCTGAATTTAACTCTCTCTCCTTACAGAAGGTCCTCCCACCCCCCACCTAGCAAAAACTTCAGGGGCAAGTTTGGTTTCCTTTTAAAGTCAAGTTAGGTTCAAGGAGATTTACTTCTGCATTTCTCTGAGCTTAAATAGAAATAACTCTCTGGTGGGTTTTTTCCCTGGGTTAGTCATGCAAATACCATAAGTCTCATTTACACTTGGTTTCGGCCTCCGGGGCAGCCCTCTGCACATGCCTGGCCCAGGACCTCTCCCTCCAGGCATGGAGTCTCTGGGGGAATTTAGGTACTGACCTCGGCTGGGCTGGGATTTTCCTCAGCTGATGTGCCCAGGAAGTTAAAACGTGTTCCTTTTAAGGAAAAAAAGAATGCATGATCAGCGTGTGTGTGAAGAAAAAAACTACAAAACCACCCATAATCCCACTAATAGGCCTAACAACAATAACTAATTTTGTTTTTAATATCAGCTCTCCTATGTGTACACATAGGATTACGTAATTGTAGCAGCATAGTAATTACAGTAATTGTATATTAAGAACTGTTCTTGCAATTTATGACTTTTCCTTAGCATAGCATAAACATTTTACTGTCATAATCCACGGTTTTTTATTTTATTTTATTTTTTATTTTTTTCGTATTTTTAAGAGAGACAGAGCACGAGCTGGGGAGGGCCAGAGAGAGAGGGAGACACAGAATCCAAAGCAGGCTCCAGGCTCTGAGCTGTCAGCACAGAGCCAGATGTGGGACTCGAACTCACCAACTGAGAGATCATGACCTGAGTTGAAGTCGGATGCTTAACCGACTGAACCACCCAGGTGCCCCCATAATTTAATGGCTGCATATTTTTCCACTCTGCAGGCACACTTCATCATCTGCCTTTGTTGTATGAGCTGCCAAATATCTTAGAAGTGGGAAAAGTGAAAGAAGAGTGAAGTGATTGGCTGGTGCTCCCCTGGCCAATACAGCTTGCTCTCTTCCTGCCCAGAAGGGCAGCAGATGTGGGCTCTGAGCTTCAAAGTTTCCCAAACAGCTCTGCAGTGCCGCTGTGTAGACTGAGAATCTACTCAGCCTTCCCTTCCCTCCCTCACCCCCTGTGAACTGAGGCCTGTCAAGTTCTGGGACAGGACGTGCTGGCCCCTGGAGGGAGTGCTGGGAAGACCTACTAATTAGACCATTTAGAGATTCAACTGGCTTAACCAGCAGGGTTTTCAAACATGCAAATTTCTAAAAGGAGTGAGATGAATTGGAACTAGGGTTAGCAGTACCCAGGAAAAAATCTGCCTGCAGGGGTTATGCACAGAATTCACTGGGCCCCGATCCAGAAGCAACCAGACACACAAAGGGTATAGCAGTTTCCTCCTTAACCTACCCTGAGCGTGTGCCTGTGTGCATAACTTACTCCACCTCCTTTCCTACTTGGAGTGTGCTATCATAAAAATCATCTCATTATGTAACTGTGGTTGCAGAAGAAAAATGGCATGGGACAAAGATGACCTTTCACTTTTTATTTTTGGTGTTATTTGAATTCTTTAAATGAGCAGGACTTATTTTGGTTTTTTAAAACATTGGTGGGAGCCTGGGTGGCCCAGTTGGACTTTTGGTTTCAGCTCAGGTCATGATCTCAGAGCCCCGCATCAGGCTCCGCGCTGACAGCTTGGAAACTGCTTGTGGCTCTCTCTCTCTCTATCTCTGCCCCCTTGCGTGCATTCTCTCTCTCTCTCTAAAAATAAATAACTAAACTTAAAAACAATGGAAAATAAGGATAAAAACACAGACATGCAGATAAGCCAGTGGTAATATTGCTGACATCTGTTGGCTCACCTCTCCCCTCGATGGTCCTGCCATGTTTAGCCCGAATTCTTTTTCTCTAGGCCTGTAAACTCCTGAGGGCCTAGTACAGCTCCTCTTTGATCTCTGGAGCATAGTACAGCCCTCAGCACAGGGTGGCCAGTCAGTCCATCAATTAATATTCAGAGTGAATGAATGGATTTTGGCAACAATCTGTTGGTCTCCCTGCCTCTAGTCTTTCTTTGCTGATAATTAAATTCAGCAAAGATACAATGATGCACCTATAGGCCAGGTAATTCCTGCTGTTTTCAGCCAGCAGTCTTAGAACTTTTGAGTTTCTTAGTTCTCCAAAATCAGTTTTAGAATTTGTATTATAAGCTTGAATAATTTCAAAGGATATAATTTCTGGCTTATTTCATATACTGACATTTAAAATTACTATAATACCTTTTAAAAATGTATCTAATAGAATCTAAATACCATGGTAGGGGTGCTTGGCTGGCTCAGTTGGTAGAACAGGTGACTCTTTTTTTTTTTAATTTTTAAAAATGTTTTTTATTTATTTTTGAGAGACAGAGAGAGACAGCGTGAGCAGGGGAGGGTCAGAAAGAGAGGGAGACACAGAATCCGAAGCAGGCTCCAGGCTGAGCTGTCAGCACAGAGCCCGACGCGGGGCTCGAACCCATGAACTGTGAGATCATGACCTGAGCCGAAGCCAGAAGCTGGATGCTTAACCAACTGAGTCACCCAGGCGCCCCAGAGCATGTGACTCTTATTCTCAGGGTCATCAGTTGGAGCCCCATGTTGAGCATTAGCCTACTTAAAAAAAAAAAAAAGAATCTAAATGCCATATCAGCTTGATGCCTACCATTATCCATTAAAAAAAACAAACCAAGGTCTTCTTAAAAGCTGGAATTTTATCTTGTGCCATTTTCTTCTTGAACTTGTTAAATCCGTTGCCCTTCTCCTCACAATATTTTATCTTGATGAGACATATTCTTGTCCTGGAAAGTCTTTTATTGATTACCTTATTATAGGAATTGAAATTAAAATTTTCTATGATCATTAGGTTACAGGTACTAATTTTTTTTAGGTGCTAAATTTCTCCTGGATGGAATATTATTACAATTATTATTAGTACATAATTGGTCAAAACAATATAAATATATTATAAATTATAAATAATTATTAAACACAAAAACAAAATTTTAGTGAAAAGGTCTCTCTCTTGGGCCTTTGTTTTTTTTCATTTATTTATTTTTGGGAGACAGAGACAGAGTGTGAACAGGGGAGAGGCAGAGAGAGATAGAGACACAGAATCACAGAAGCAGGCTCCAGGCTCTGAGCTAGAGGTCAGCACAGAGCCTGATGCGGGTGAGATCATAACCTGAGCTGAAGTTGGACGCTCAACCAACTGAGCCACCCAGACGCCCTGGGCCTGTGTTTTTATTAGTCCATGTATTGGTGGTTAAATAATACCTTGTTTACATAAATAAATAAATGAGGGGCACCTGAGTGGCTCAGTAAGTTGCACATTCAACTTCAGCTCAGGTCATGATCTCATGGTTCGTGAGTTCAAGCCCTGCATCCGGCTCTGTACTGACAGCTCAGAGCCTGGAGCTGGCTTCAGATTCTGGGTCTACCTCTATCCCTGCCCCTCCCCTGCTCACACCCTTTCTTTCTCTCTCTCTCTCTCTCAAAATAAATAAACATTAAAAAAAAAAAAAAGTAGGGACAGCTGGGTGGCTCAGTCAGTTGAGTGCCTGGCTTCTGCTCAGGTCATGATCTCACAGTTCATGAGTTTGAGCCCCATGTCAAGCTCTGTGCTGGTGGCTCAGAGCCTGGAGCCTGCTTCAAATTCTGTGTCTTCTCTCTCTCTGCCCTTCTTTCTCTCTCTCTCTCTCTCTCTCAATAAACATTAAATAAAAGCAAATGAGAATGGAAAGAGTTTTGTTGTTGCAGTCTTTCTTGATTATTTGAGCCCCTTCTGAGTTACGTGCCAAAAATCACATGTCAATCTGTTATCAAAAATAAATCTTTTTAAAAAATTCTTTTTTATGTGTTTTATTTATTTTTGAGAGACAGAGAGAGACACCGCGAGCAGGGAAGGGTCAGAGAGAGAGGGAGACAGAATCTGAAGCAGGCTCCAGGCTCTAAGCTAGCCGTCAGCACAGAGCCCGACACGGGGCTCGAACCCATGAACCGTGAGATCATGACCTGAGCCAAAGCTGGACACTTAACCGACTGAGCCACCCAGGTGCCCCTCAGAAATAAATCTTAATCTATCAGCTGATAACTCAATTTTCAGTTTTGTTGAAAACAAAGGAATTGGAAACCACCTGACTTTCAAAAGGATTTGTTACCCAGTTAGACTCATTCACTTTTCAATTTCTGGGAAACATACCAAGAAAGGCTTTACCAAGACTTAACAAATTAATGTTACTTGCATCTTTTATTCTTTCATAGAGGCACCTTATTTAATCCAATATACTCAGAAAGAATTGGGAACATAAAAATATTAATTTTAATATACCTTGCCAATATAGCTTTTATTAAGTTTATTTTTATTTTAGAGAGCAAAAGAACACAAGTGTAGGAGGGGCAGAGAGAGAGGGAGAGAGAAAATCCCAAGCAGGTTATGTCAGCACAGAGCCCAATGTGGGTCTTGATCTCATGAGCCACAAGATCATGGCCTGAACCAAAGGTGACAGCATAAACCACTGACCCACTCAGGTTCCCTGCCAATATAATTAAAAAATAAATAAATAAAATGCTTTGGGGCCACTGGGTGGCTCAGTCGGTTAAGTGTCCAACCTCGGCTCAGGTCCTGATCTCCTGGTTCATGGGTTTGAGCCCCACGTCAGGTTCTGTGCTTACAGCTCAGAGTCTGGAGCCTGCTTGGGATTCTGTGTCTCCCTCTCTCTCTGTCTCTCCCCTGCTCACACTCTAACTCTCTTTTTCTGTCAAAAACAAACATTAAAAAAATTAAAAATAAAATGATTTTATCTTTATTTTTTTCGAGAGAGAGAGAGAGAGAGAGAGAGAGAATGCACGTGAGTGGGGCAGAGGGAGAGAGAGGGAAAGAATCCCAAGCAGGATCCATGCTCAGCAAAGAGCCCAACTTGGTGCTTGATCCCACAACCCTGGGATCATGACCTGAGCCAAAATCAAGGGTCCAACGCTCGACCGCTTGAGCACCCAGGTGCCCCAATGCTTTTGTCTTTTTTTTTAATGTTTATTTATTTGGGGGGGGTGCACAGAAAGAGGGAAAGAGAGAAACCCAACAGGCTACATGCTCAGCATTGAGTCCTATATGGGACTTAAGCTAAGGACCATGAGATCATGACTATGACATCATAACCAGAGCTGAAATGAAGGGTGGGACTCTTAAGTGACTAAGCCGCCAGGTGCCTCTGAATGCTTTTATTATAAATTTTAAGTATAACTTGTCAAAACCTTGGAGCTATGTACATATGTGACTTATTCAATTTAGAGAAATGTTTGCATGAAGAAAAATTGGCAAAACTAGTGTATTACCAAATCAGCCAATCAGGGTTTATTTTTTCTTTTTCTTTAAAATTTTTTCAAAATACTATTTCTGAAAGAGAGACAGAGTGTGAGTGGGGGAAGGGCAGAGAGAGAGGGAGACCCAGAATCTAAAGCAGGCTCCATGGAGTGTTGAGCTCTATGCTGCTGGTGCAGAGCCTGCTTGGGATTCTCTCTCTCTCTCTCTCTCTCTGCCCCCCCCCCATTTACACTCTTGCCGTCAAAATAAAGAATGAAAAATAAATAAATAAATAAAGATCACTGACTTACTGGTTTGAAGATGGAGGGGGCAGTGTGACTGGAATTCTGGCACAGTTTTGAGAAGGTGATAAAAGCTCCTGACCACACCCCGCCAGGAAATGGGCACCTGAGCCCTACAGCTGTAATGAGTGGAATCCTGTCAGCCACCTGCATGAACTCGGAAGAAGTTTTATCCCCAGAATCTGCAGAGAAGAATGCAGTCCCACATTTTATTTCATAGCCTTTCTGAGACTCTGAATAGAGGACTTGGTGAGCCATACTGAACCTGGACTTCTGACCTACAGAACTAGGGGATAACCCAGGGGTGGTTTTTTCTTGTTTTTCTGTTTTGTTTTTACTATTTTTAAAAATGTATTTGTTTTGAGAGGGAGCGTGTGCACATGCAAGCTAGAGAGAGAATCCTAAGCTGGCTTGGAGCTGTCAGCGTAGAGCCCATTTGGGGCTCAATCCCACTAACCTTGAGATCAGGACCTGAGCCAAAATCAAGAGTCAAATGCTTAACCAACTAGCCACCCAGGTGCCTCAACATGGCTGTTGTTTTAGGCCACTTAATTTGCGGTAATTTGCTGTGGCAGTATTAGAATATGAATCCACCATACTATAATTATTTATCTTATTATTACTTTAAGACATTGATGCCACCACTTTATCAGTATTGATCAGCTTCCTCATGCCTTTATGTCTTGTACAAGTTAGACTGTCTAGCCTGCCATTATAGTTATTCTCTTATAAGGATCCTTAGCTCTCTCATTCTTTTCTTTTATTGCAGTGCTGATCAGCCTTGACTCGGCATGGCATTAGAATTATCTGAAGGGCTTGGAAAAGCACAGACTGCTGGGCCCTATTGCAGAGTTCCTGAATCAGGAGGTCTGGGGTGAGGTCTGAGAATTTGCATTTCTTACCAGGTTTCAATGATTCTGATGCTGCTGGTCTGGAGACCATGCACTGAGAGTCACCGTTTTGCTGCAGTCACCCTGACTGAACTCAACTCTGTCTTCTCTGTACCTGCAACCAGGTAGCTGGGTGCTGCTCTAGAAAAATTACTGAATGGGGTGACTGCTTTTGTTAAAATTCATGATTATTGACCCCGAAGGAGCCCTCCATAACTGCCTGGCTGTCCCTTCACATTTCCCTAGGAAGGTCTCTGTCTCCACACTCTTCTGTCCTCTCTTCTCAAATCTCAATCTCCTGTCTACCCCTTAATTTGCCCCCCACACGTCAGTCAAGGGAAGGATAGATCTCTGCCTATCATGAGCCAACCTCTCCTCCTTGGCTCTGCATCCCGTTGCTCTTACCTCTCCAAGAACTGTTTATTTAACCCCCGTCTTCTTAGGCTAATAGTGTGTGTGTCAATCTGGACTATTTCTTGTACCCCCACTTGTAACCCTCCCTTGACCCTATATCCTTTTCCAGTTACCATTCCGTTTCTCCACTTCCATTCACAGCAAAATTCTTGATAAAGTTACTGACTTGGGATGCCTTGACGGGTCAGTTGGTTGAGCATCCGAGTCTTGATTTTGGCTCAGTTCATGGTCTCGTGCACGGTTCGTGAGCGCCCTACATAGGGCTCTGCACTGACAACGCGGAGCCTGCTTTGGGATTCTCTCTCTGTCTTTTTCTCTCTGCACCTGTCTCTCCCTCTCCTCTACATGCTCTGTCGCTTAAAATAAAGAAATAGGGGCGCCTGGGTGGCTCAGTCGGTTAAGCGTCCGGCTTCGGCTCAGGTCAGATCTCACGGTTCGTGGGTTCAAGCCCCATGTCGGGCTCTGTGCTGACAGCTAGCTCAGAGTTTGGAGCCTGTTTCAGATTCTGTGTCTCCCTCTCTTTCTGACCCTCCCCTGCTTGCACTCTCTCTCTGTCTCTCAAAAATAAATAAAAAGCATTAAAACAATTTTTTTAAATAAAGAAATAAATTTCAAAAAAAGTAAAAAAAAATAAAAGTCATTAACTTATTGTGTTTCTACCTCCTTACTTTCCATTCATTCTTTTATTTTTTTAATTTTATTTTTTAATGTTTATTTATTTTTGAGAGAGAGAGAGACAGAGCATGAGTGGGGGAGGAGCAGAGAGAGAGGGAGACACAGAATCTGAAGCAGGCTCCAGACTCTGAGCTGTCAGCACAGAACCTGACATGGGGCTCAAACTCATGAACTGCGAGATCATGACTTGAGCCACCCAGGTGCCCCCTATTCATTCTTTTGAAAGATGTGTGGGATGGGCTGCCTGGGTAGCTTTGTCAGTTAAGCATCAGACTCTTCATTTTGGCTCAGGTCATGATCTCACAGTTCCTGGGATCAAACCCTGCATTGGGCGTCATGCTGACAGGGTAGGAGCCTGCTTGGGATTCTCTCTCCCTCCCTCTCTGCCCCTCCCCTGCTTGCACTCTCTCTCAAAATAAATAAACTTAAAAAAAAGTTGTGTGGGATGTGTATTTATTTGTGAAATAAATACTACATTGGATACTTGATATTTGTTGAGCACTGCTCTGCCGTTCCCACTTTCCTGGAGTTCATGGACAGACCACTACATATGGCATTTGCAGCTGGTGACAAGTGCTGCAGAAAACAGAGGGATGTGGTGGTTTTTATGACTCATGAGGACATACAAGAAATACCCATGGAGCACCACAGTGCACCAGGAGCTGCTCTCGTCACTGAGGATATGTCAGTGAAGAAAGTAGACAGAGTCTTGTCCACACATTTATATTCTAGTGGGAGAATTGAGGAAATAAGCAACTACAGCAAAAAGTAAAAAATGTATATTTGATAGTGACGTAATATAGAGAAAAATAAAGCAGAAAGAGTTAGGGATTCAAGGGGAGAGTAATTTTCAATCAGGTGGTAGATAAGGCCTCACTGAGAAGGTGCATTCAAGTAAAGACCTGAAGGAAGAGGAGTTCGGACAGCTAACTGGGAGAACATTCTAGACAGGGAGAAAAGCAGGAGCGAAGACCTCAGGGCAAGGGCATGCCTGACTGTTGGGAGTAACTGCAAGAAACAGCAAGGAATGACCAGGTGGCCAGTCTGCCTGGAGCCAGGTGAGCAGAGGGATGGGTGCACAAGGGGAGGTGAATCCGAGTCATCAAGGGGCCAGACTGTGCAGGGCAGACGTTGGCAAACTTTTTCTATAACATGCCAGACAGTAAATATTTTAGGCATTGCAGGCACACATGGTCTCTGTTGTGTGTATTCTTCCTCTCATTTTTTATTTTGTTAACAGCCTGTTAAAAATGTAAAAAGACTGAGGGCACCTGGGTGGCTCAGTCGGTTAAGCATCTGACTTCAGCTCAAGTCATGATCTGAGCTGAAAGCAAGAGTAGGACTTTTATCAGACTGAGCCTCCCAGGCACCCCCCCACTTTCTCTTATTTAATGCCGGGTTCAGGCCCAGCCCAGATCTGAGGGGAGGAGCCCCTCAAGAACATGAATACAGCAGTTGTCATTTACTGGGGGCAACCACACTGACCTGGTTTGGATCAGGTGTTGGCAGTGGAGATGGTGAGCATTTGATGGTTTCTGGGTAGGTTTTGAAGGCAGGATAGCATTGAACGCTGATAGCACTGAATCTCTCCACAAGGGAGAGCTGAGGGTAACTCTGAGGGTTTCAGATTGAGCACGTGGAAAAATGACATTCATTGAGAAGTCAAGACTGAGGGAGATGCAGGTTTGGGAGAATATCAGGAGTTCAGATTTGAAATTATAAGTTTGAGGTTCTATTGGACATACCCAGGGAGACGTCAAGGAGCAGCTGAGTATGCAGGTTTGGAGAGGTCTGGTGTGGATACAGAACTTGCTAATTGTCTTTAGAGATGGTATTTAAAGCCACAAGAGAGGATGGTATCAGCAAGGCAGCTTGGGAGCAAGAAGCGGAAAATCCCCGGTGCCAGGAATCAATGAATAATAATTGATACTCTATGGAGAAATTCCAGAACAGTGTGGGCAAGGAGATGCTTCCAAAACCTTTTTAGAGAGAAAGAACAGTTTCCCACAAAGGCTCAAGGATCAGGATGCCTCTGAATTGTCGGTTTTCTCATGGAAAACTATGAGGCAATGGGAAAATGCCTTCGAAGTACTGAGGTAAAAATAATTTCCAATTTAGATTTCTACCCCTACCAAGCTGTCAAGTAAGGGTAGGAAAAACATATTTTCAGATGTGCAGAGTTCTAAAAAAATGTTATTTCCAGTGCACTGTTGGGACATAACAGAGAATTAGCTCCACCAGAACAAGGAGATAAACCAAGAGGGAGGAATAGTGGGCACCAGGACACCTGGTCTACATCACAAGAGAGAAGGGAAGAAAATCTCAAAAATGATGCTAAATGGAAAATCTAAGGTGACGATGATGGCACAGGCTTTGAGAACAGCCAGTGCATTCTGGAACACATCAGAAGGCTCCAAGGAGACTCCTTCAAAAGCAGATGGAACAGGTAGAGTGCCTCACGAAAATAAATATCCTGGGGAGGAGATTTGCATGACTGATGAAATGTCAAATGGCACATTAGGGTAAGTACATCAAACACTAAGCAAATAAACATGTAGACTTTTTAAAGAGAAAACAAAACTAAGAATAAAAGCTGCTGATTGATTGTAACACACTCTATGATTCTGGAGATGTTAACATACAAACAGACGTATGTGTTAGAAGTTCATCTAGTAAAGGCCTGTGAGGAGCAAACATTTCTTAGCTTTTATATGCTGAGATTTCCCCTCCCCTAACACTCGTGAGTAATAATTTGGCTGAGGATAAATTTCTTTCATTCCTAGGGCTTTTTCTTTATTTCTGGAAAGTAATCTCTTCAAATATTGTTTTTTTCTATCATTCCTCTTTTTCTCTGGAATTCCT
>PJEM01008586.1:0-80922 GCA_004023845.1 Helogale parvula | reverse complement strand
GAAGGGCAAGATCTCTCGAAGTATGCCTTAACAACCGTTCTATCTCAGGCCTGTGTCAATATACTGCCTATTCAAAAAAACATTTTAAAAAAGCCCCATCCTCATTAAAAAACATATCGGGGCGCCTGGGTGGCTCAGTCAGTTAAGCAGCTGACTCCTGATTTCCGCGCAGGTCATGATCTCACGGTTCATGAGTTTGAGCCCTGCATCTGGCTCTGTACTCAGTGAGGAGCCTGCTTAGGATCCTGTCTCCCTCTCTCTGCCCCTCCTCCATTCCCTCTTGCTCTCTCTCTCTCAAAATAAACATACATTAAAAAACTGGAAAAAAAAAATCAAAGCCCTTGGCCAACATGCCGGCGCCATGAGCAGCCATGAGCAGCCAGGCGTAAGCCCTCGGCCCAGCCCCGTGCCTCCGGCCTGCCAGCCCCACCCCCACACCTGGAGGCTGAAGGGCAAGGACTAGCAGACAGTCTGCCTCTGTCTCCGCCAGGCTCCTCAGGTTTCACACCTGGAAGGCCGCAAATGGCCTGTGGTCGCCTTTCCCAGCTGTCCGCACCCCATTCCAGCTTGCACTCTCCCTTGCGCTGTCCACAGGTCCATGCACCCCCACCCTGCCACCCCTCCTCTCACCGCTTACCTCTCCCCACTACCCCACTCCCCACATGGCCCTGAGCAGGTCCCTCTCCAATCACCAGGGACAGAGGCAAGGAAGGGAAGAACGAGAAGCTCTGAGCCCCCACTTGTACAGTAAGTGTGTCCTCGCCACCTGCTACAGCCGGCCAGGCAGCGGAGCGCTGGCGGATGCGGGTGGATCGGACCCAAGCCCTGTCTGCAACACGGCCCCCAGGGAGCAGGGAAACACAGACGGCCCACACCTACCACGGACGCCCAAAGGGTACAGGCCAGGCATGCACCGAGCAAGGGGAAGGTCAAGGTGGGTGAGCGGCAAGCAGGGTGCATTCCAAGGCAGCGGGGCAAGTGGAGAGGGGAGAACCATGAGGAGAGAGGCCAGAAGAGAGCGCGCAGGCCACACAGGGCTGGGCCCTGGATGCCAGCAACAGGGAACGCGGACTCTTCCTCGGGGCGCTCGGGGCGAGGGGAGCCCCAGCCTCCCCAAGAGCCATCAGAGAACGCAAGCTCCCCAACAGGTAGCCTGGGCCTTTCCCATGGACCACGGCCCCCCTCACCACCCACAGCCCGGCCAGCCGGGGACCAGGGAAGGCGTACAGGGGGCAAACAAGGAGCGCCAAGTGAGAACAGGCCGCTGGCCCTCAAAGGGATGTGATCTCCATTTGTCTGGAAATTTCCCTCTCAAGTGACTCAGTGCTCAAAACACGCCAAGTCAACGAGGCGCCGTACTCAGATTCAACAACAGCAAGACCCTAGTTCCACTTCCACATCACCTACTGAAAGGACAGGAACCTTAGGCTCACCGATTCCAAAGTCTACTTCCATGAGCCTCACAGGACAGTTTTTTTTTAATGTTTATTTATTTATTTGAGAGAGGAAGCACAAGCAGGGAAGGGGCGGAGAGAGAGGGACAGAGAGAGGGGGAGAGAATCAAGCAGCCTCCGTGTTGTCAGCCCAGATCACAGGGCAGTGTTGTTGGTTTATTTAAATCTCATTTCTGAGACTCGATTCAGAAGCCAGTGTGTTGGAGAATGAGTTTTTTTCTCTTAAAGAAGACATTTGTTTCCCCTTTCCAAGTTTTAAATAGATTTCCTTCTTCCAAACTGAAAATAAAAAACAAAAAGCTTCATAATAGCTTTTAAATTTCTATCAAAAAGACTTCTTAAATATCCGCCAGCTGGTAGTGTGATGTAGCACCCAAATGAAAACCTCAATGTGGCAAGTCTGTGCTGAGCCACCGGCCAGCAGCAGGCCCTGGGCGGGATGCGGCGCACATCAGGGTCTGCTCTCCTCCCGCGGGAAAGCTGACATCTTGTCACTGGGGATGGCTCAGTCACCGGCCAGGCGTGCCGAACACCGCTGGCCAGAGAGGCAGGGACCTTTCCCCAGCGTGGAAGACCGCTCATGCGAGCCCACAAACAGCCCCTCTGCCTGTCCCCATGTGGCAGCAATGCCGAGGGCCCCAGAAGGAGATGACCACGCGTGGACGTGTCATGGGTCTCCCTGATGCCAGCTGGCCTACCAGCAGGACCGGCTCTCTGGGTTGGATCAGAACGAGCTGGCAGCCACAGCTCACACATTTCCTAAGGAACTGGCCTGTTTCCTCCGCTGGGGACTTCTGAGAAGAGAGGCAATAAACGGTGGTAAGAATATGCCAACACCCACATCGCCGACACCTCATCAGCAGCTGAGCCTCCCCAAAGGGAAAAGACGTTCAGAAGACGAAAACACTGCCAGCTCAGCGGCCGCTCTTACCTGAAGATGGATGAAAGCACTTGGGAGTCAGGAAACACTTGGGTATCACTTAGTCCTGCTCTTTCATTTGTACCATTGAGGGGGGAACTGCGGCCCAGAGACCATTAGGTACCTCTGCCCAAGGAGCCAGCCCGCCCCTCTCTGGAAGCTTCTGAAGCGTGTGCAGTGCTATCGGTTTTCGGTTCCACGGTCCAGCCCTGGAGTCCGCCCCCAGACGGGCTCCCCCCGTGCTACACATTCCATCTCTGCACCAGACCAACAGCCTCCACGGTCAGGGTCCCTCCCTCTCTTCCCCACATACACCTGTGAATAAGCCCTGTCAATCCGGCAAAGCAGAGAGTTCCCCGTGACCTCCCAGAGCCTTGGGAGGCTGCAGACCGTGCCACCCCCAGCCAGGGAGAAGGGGACAAATCGCCAGAGGCACCGACCTCTTCCCACTGTGGCTGGTCAGGGGACAGCTCGGGGCCGTCCTGGTGAAGGTCACACAGACCACCAAGGCCCCTGGGTACTAAACGAAAAACTTAGAGAACACAAACCAAACTATTAACAGTGACTACAGGGACAAGGCTCCAGGTCAAGTTTGGGTCTGGTCCTTCCTACTTAGGTGAACTTTCCAAATTTTCTTTGATCACCATTCAAACAGGCACTCTAACCATTCTCTAAGACTCAGTACAAAAAAATAAAATCAGCCTAGAAATACTATAGCGCAGATGATCTATGTTGGTAGAGGGAACTTAATCAGAATAGAAAAAAGCTAACAAGATTTTTGTTACAAAGTGAAAGAACTAAATAAAAACAATGATGGGGTGAGGGAGGTGAGGAAAGAAATAATGGCCTCGGCTTTCTTTCAATGATCATTGGTTTCTCTTTCTTCAAATGTTAAAATCTATCCAACACCTTGCAGTCAGATTACAGTGATGTTTTTGTGCTATTTACCATCTTCTTCTACCAATAAAATAGCTTTTCTTTTAATCAACAAAGAATGTCTTCTCTTTCATCATTTCTTGTTTCTCTTTAAAGCAGAAAGAGTGCTAGGGGCAGCTGGGTAGTTCAGTGGGTTGAGCTTCTGACTTCCGCTCAGGCCATGAGCTCATGGTTCACGAGTTTGAGCCCTGTATCAGGCTCACAGTCGTCTGCATGGAGCCCCTTTCAGACCCTCCGTCCCCCTCTCTCTGCCCCTCCCCTGCTTGTGCTCCTGCCAAAATAAAGAAATACTTTTTAAAAGGCAGGGAAAGTGCTTTCTCAAAGTGCAGGAGGAATCAGATTAGTTGCAAAACCATGTTTAAAATGCTCTCTTTATACACTGGGTGTTCTCTGTGATTACATTTCATAGCAAATGGAATTAAAGCACAAACTAGGTCCCAAGTATGGCACTGGGTCCTGGACGGCCCACGAGACCCAGTTACTGAGCTGCACCACCCGCCACGAGGCAGGCCTGAGGTCTCCGGAGCAAAGTCCCAGGCCCTCCCCCAGCGCCAGTCCGAGGGGCTGAGGCTTCTGCAGCTCTGGCTGCGGAGGGGAGCCCCTCAGAGCTTTCCCGCCAGCGCCACTGGCAAGAGGACCCCCAAAAGCTACGTAACCCTTTGTACTCGGCTACTCCGAGCTTAAACCACCAAACTTTGGGGCCAGCTGTCCTCCCCGACCGACTCCATCCTTTTCTTCTGTTTATCCCTGCCTTGTTTGCGAAACAAATGTGAAATGGCCTGAAAAGCAGCAGCTCCCGACCCTGGCCACATGTGTGAACATCTGAGGAGCTCTGGAAAATTCTTAGGCTCAGGTCCCCTCCCTGAACAATTCAAACAGAAGGCGGGGACTCAGCATCAGCATTTTAAAACCTGTTCAATATTTATTCACTTTTGAGAGAGAGCGAGCAGGGGAGGGGCAGAGAGAGGAAGGGACACACAGAATCTGAAACAGGCTCCAGGCTCTGAGCTGTCAGCAGGGCTCGAACTCACGGACTGTGAGATCATGACCTGAGCTGAAGTCAGAGGCTTAACCTACTGAGCCACCCAGGCAGCCCAGCAGCGGCATTTAAAACAAAGAAGCACCCCAGGCAATTCTGACAAACTACACTGAGCCAGGTTGAGACTCACTGCGTTAGAGAAACCCAGGTAACAGTGAGAAGCAAGGAAACCAAGAAACCCAAGCAACAGGGAAAGAGAAGGAAAAAAAGAAAAGAAAACAAAAACAAAGGCTGGGCCAAAAAGCAAGGTTAGAACCCCACGTGCAAGGTCACACTAGAACTGGCCCGAATGACGGACTTGCACTGAGCTTCCCAGTGGCCAAAGCAAAGATGACTCACACTGTCCACAAGACAGAAATAAAGCAAATTGACAGCAAGCTTCTCTTCGTGGGACCTGAGACAAACACCTCCCTGGACCCTCCAAAGGAGGACACACAGAGGGACACAAGAGGGCATCTCACCGCACAAGGCGGCCCCTGCGAAGGGCACCCGGCGAGCCAGCAGTGACTTACTCAAGCCTGTCTGCTCACTCCTTGCTAGAAATAAAATCCTAGCAGAAATCAATGTCTACATATAAAACGTGTTGCCAAATCCATTTTCCGCACGGATAACAGGGCACCTAACCTAACCCCCTGACCCCCGGCCCCTGGCATGGCAACACCAGGCGGACACTGCACTGAGGCCCAGAAATGAAGGCAATGACTCATGAAAACACCAAGAGCACCAAGTCTGCCCCCATAACTCTGAAGTCAAAGTCACGCATTTCCCTCAATGCCAATGCTAAAGAAAAGGCCATTGCCACCCTCAGACCCATAGTGGTTGTCTCAGGTCTAAGATGGCAGCCTCTTTCGCAGGCCTCATGGCCACCGAAAACTAAAAATAACAGGCCTGAGTCCCGTACGTGTAGTCTGCTTTTGCACTGCACATGCTGTACTTCAGCAATAAGTGCTTTTTAAATGTGTTAAAATCGACGGATTATGGAAGTAACCACCCCCCCCACCACCTTATAATGACATTTTCTTCTTTTTTAATTTTTTTTATGTCTTTATTTTATTTTGAGAGAGAGAGACAGAGAGTGAGCAGGGGAGGGGCAGAGAGCGAGGGAGACACAGAATCGGAAGCAGGCTCCAGTCTCTGAGCGGTCAGCACAGAGCCCAACACGGGGCTTGAACCCACGGACCATGGGATCATGACATGAGCCAAACGAAGTTGGACGCTTAACCGACTGAGCCCCCCAGGCGCTCCTGACATTTTCATTTTGATCCACGCATCACATCACCCATTTCAGAGTAAGCAACGACAAGTTAAAGGAGCAACCACTCACAATCCCCAGTGGTGGAAATAATGGAATATTATTCAGCCATAGAAAGGAACGACACACGTGCCCCCATGGCGGAACCTGGAAAACACTGTACTAAGTGAAAGAAGCCAGACACAGAGGGTCACACCCGTATGACTCCATGCGTATGAACTGCCCAGCAGAGGCAAACCTAGGGACAGAAAGGAGATTAGTGGTTTCGGGGCTGGGATGGGAGGCATAGGGAGTAACTGCCTGACGGGTACAGGTTTCCTTCTGGGGGATGAAGAAAGTCTAACTACACTGGGGTGATGATTGCACAACCGTGTAAATGTCCTTTTTTTGAGAGAGGGGGGTGGGAACGGAGGGAGACGGAGAATCTTAAGCAGGCTCCACGCCCAGATACGGAGCTGACATCGGGCTGGATCTTATGACTCTGGGATCGTGACCTGAGCTGAAATCAAGAGTCTGATGCTCAACCACCTAAGCCACCCAGGTGCCCAAGTGTAAATATACTTAATCCCACTGAACTCTTAACACTTTGAAATGGCTACCATGGTAAATTTTGTGTTACATGTATTTTACAATAAAAAAAATAACAGCAAAATTCTCGTTGTGCTAATACAGTCAACCCACATCAAGATTTCATATAAAGAAAGATTATCACCCCCAAGTGTAGAAAGTCAGCTTCAACCCCAGAGCACACAAAATCAAAATCAGGATGACTGGTGTTTAGTCTCCATTTAAAAACAAGTTTCTAGGGGCACCTGGTGGCTCAGTCAGTTAAGCGTCCGACTTCAGCTCAGGTCATGATCTCGCGGTTTGTAAGTCTGAGCCCCTTTTCAGGCTCTGTGCTGACAGCTTGGAGCCTGGAGCCTGCTTTAGATCCTGTGTCTCCCTGTCTCTGCCCCTCCCCTGCTTGTGCATTCCCCCTCTCTCTCTCTCTCTCAAATAAACAATCAAAAAGTTACAAAAACAAGTTTCCAAAGAGTCTGTATCTGCTAGCGATATATATCAAAGCACTGATCAATGAAGTAAGTCTGGGATTTGCTTTGAAATAATCGAAGAGGAACAAAAAAAAAGAAATAATCAAAGGGGGGTTGGGGGAAGGAATTTATATTAAAACTGCTGAAGAAGGGCGCCCAGGTGGCTCAGTCAGTTGAGCGTCCAACTTTGGCTCAGGTCATCATCGAATGGTCCATGAGATTGAGCCCCGTGTCGGGCTCTGAGCTAACAGCCCAGAGCCTGGAGTCTGCTTTGGATTCTACGTCTCCCTCTCTCTCTGCCCCTCCCCTGCTCGTGTGCGCTTGCTCCCTCTCCCCCTCTCCCTCTCAAATAAATAAACATTAAAGAAAACGGAAGCTCAGTGATGGGAGTTCACTGAACCAGTCTATTTTCTATGTTTGAAATTCTCCGTAATGAAAAGTTTTCCTTTGTTTTCCAGCAAGTTCCCAAATATCCCTAATATGCCGGATAAGGCACCACGTAGGTAAAAGAACCAGATGCCCTTGAGCCCTCAAATCCTGGGGGCTCCACCCAGTGTCCCCCGCCTGAGCCCTACAGGTCAGGGCCACTGCAGGGGTCTGTCCACAAGAGGCCACACGAGGGGCTCCTCGGGAAAGAATCAGAGCCCGGCTGAGCCTGCCGGGCAGCCGTGCGGAGTCCTCTGACCTGGTCCTTCACACCGCAGACCAATCCACCACCTCAGCCTCCAAGAGGCCTGCCCAAAATCAGCGGGGGTCTGGGAACAAGGAAATCTTTCACTGAAATGCCTTTAACAGGGCCATGGGGCCCCCACCACTGCCAACAGAGCTCGTCTCCCAGCCCCAGAGGAGCAGGTGCCGCCAGGCTCTTCTTAGATGCAACAGGAGGTTAAAACCACAATCTACTTGTTTCTCCTCCCTCGTGGAGGATGCGACAGAGGCGGGGGAGGCAAGGCAGGTGGCCCTACCACCCTTCCCACGGAACTCCCAGCACCCAGGAAAGTGCATGGCATATAACAGAGGCTCAGCCAACTGCTGTGTGATCCTGACTTCTGATGGATACTACTCTGAAGGTGCATTATGAAGACTTGCTTCTCACAAACGCCAATGCAAGACGTCAAATGGAAGGCACCAGAACGTACCAGAGCTGGGTGCCAGGAGAGGAGAGTTTGTGCGATAATGAGGAGTCATCATACAAACAATGCCCACCTAAAATAGCATCAGAGACGCTCTGGAATGTGGAGGCCTGGGTCAGGGAGCGGGGGAACGGAGCGGAGGTGAGAGTCTGTGCCAGGCAGAGGAGGGTGGGAGACGGAGGCGAGTGTCTGAAGCAGGGAGGGCAGAGCACGAGGGCCGGGGGGAGGCATCGAGCAGCGAGGTGGACAGGAGCCGCTGGCGGCACTAGCTGTGGAAGGCCCTGGGTCTCCAGAGCGGGGCCCGGGCGATGAAGGGAAATGAGCAGGCACCGGGGGAGGGGTGGGGGCCGTGGAGAACTGGCACATGAAACCCCATCCAGAGATGGCGCCGACGCTGGCGCTGACCCACTGTTGCCAGGCAACAGTGCAGGCCCCTGGCTGCCAAGTGTTCTGATTTGCCAGTGAAGCTGCAAGTCTGGATTTCGATGCAAGATCTCCTGATTTTCATGTCGGCAACTGTGGGAGACAGAATAATGGCTTCCCAAAGACGTCCACGTCCTGATCCCAGTTACATGGCCAAGGGGAACTAAGGTAGCGAATGAGATTAAGGTTCCCAAACAGCTGACCTCAAAGTAGGGCAGACGCTGATCTATCCTTGTAAGGACAAGGATCCTTAAAAGTGGAAGTGGGAGGCAGAAAAGTCCCTGTCACAGGGCTGTGGCATGAGGACAGGACTAACGGCTGCTGGCTCTGGAGACAGAAGGGGCCACAAATCAAGGGATGTGGACGGCCTCCAGGAAGGAACAGAGCCTGGCTACACCAGGACTGCAGCCCACGGAGACCTGTGCTAGAACTGTTGCTGCAAGCCACTGCATTCGTGGTCATTGGTCACAGCAGCCGAGGAAATGAACAGGTACAGCACAGCCCAGACAAGACACGTCTGTGGGCCGCACGGGGCCTGGGGACCACTTTCGTCTCATCTACTCTAAGGAGAGTTGAGGGCTGGGCCACTGGGTTCCCAGCACAAGCGCCTGGCACACCACCTCTCAGACACACATCCCAGGCTAACGGCTAGGTGCCTTACGTTTACAACCTGGTCATAAAATTCTCCAGGGATTTCTGGAAAACGCAGCTGCTTGGGGCACCCAGCTGGCTCAGTCAGTAGAACATGAAACTCTTGCTCTTGGGGTCATGAGTTCAAACCCCATTTGGGCATAAAGCTTCTTTACAAAAAAAAAAAAAAGAAAGAGAGAAAAACAGCGATGTGACTGTAAAGAGCTCCAATCCGAGAGGACCCGTTAGCCACAGCACCAGCACCCAGCCCAGACCTCACCCTGGGGCCTGAGAAAGTGGCCTGCAGCAGAGGGTGGAAGAGTGAGGGCCCTCAACTCCGCCTTCTCAGCTCCCTGGGGAAGCCTGCAGGCCCTCCTGCCAGCCACCCACAGTGCACGCTGGTGCTCACAGTGACTCCCCAGCACCCACAGCAATGAGATCACTTCGGGGTTTTTTTTTTTTGAAACAGCAGAGGAACGCTTTTCAAATGAGCTCTTTTTAGTTTCCCACGTGCAGAGCAGAGCTGCTCCGATCAGAGGCAAAGCGGAGGGCCCAGGGCGCTGCCCACTCACCACCAAAAGACTGTGAAAGCCACGTCCCGACTCGGCGCGCCGAGCAGCCCGCCTGCCTGCCCCACGGCAGCCCTTCCTCCTCCACAGCTCCTCGCACAGCTGCGGCCTGAGCCTTCGCCTTCACGCCTTGGCCCAGCCCCGTCCCCTGGCCCGGGGGCCTCTCCTGTGTCCCCCAGAGCTCCCCCTTCCCCTGCAAGACTCTACTTACCTATCGTCTCCCCTGAAGCCCTCAGATTCACTCTCAGTACCTGATACCACTTTTTAAACTTCTCCCTCCCAGGCTCCCATTGTTTTTCCTTCCATCGGGAGCTACTCTGTACACCACAAGCTACCCAAGTGCAGAACTTCCATCGCTTCGTCCATCTAGTCCCAACCTAGAGGGCACAGTACACATGTGCTCAATGAGCGTTAAAGAGTGATTTAATTGGACCGTAGACTATTTTTTTCTGAAAATATAATAAATGATATTATGATATGCGTGGAACGCACCAGGTAAAACCTCTCTTCTAGAAATCTTCGACTAATAAAGTGAATTTACCTCAATTAGGTACTCTAAATTATAGCTATCTTTAATGGGACCGTTTTGAGTTTTACAAGTGGTGTTTGCAGCAGTCATTACAATCAGGGGAGTAGGAAGGAATCCGGCTCGCGGGCTTGAACGGCCAGATAAGAACCCGCCATGCCTGCTCCACAGACCCGGCTGAAAACAGGGGGAAGGAGCGCTGCCAAACAGGCGGGACACAATCTCTTCTCGGGCCCTCACCCAGTTTTCACTCGGCCAGACCAGCCCCCTTTTGCAAAGCGGCTCGAAGACCAACTTCAGCAGCCCGTGTGGCCATCTCTCCCTGGCACAGTTCCACCTTGCGGGCCGCCCTGCCCTCTTTCCTCAAGCTGGTTCCTCAGTCACCCGAGGGTAGCTCAGAGCCCAGCACCTGGAATCTCATTACTCTCGCTCTCCTCGTGCTGCAGTGTGCTCCCCCCTTCTAATCCCACCAAGCCCAGAGGCCCCCCTGAGCACACGGGTCATCTTGTCGGCCCGCACAGACCATGAACATCATGAGGCACTCCGACAAGCACCACGGGCCTTCCCTCCACAGTCCGGGGTGGGGCCTATCACAGGCACTTTTAAAAAGCTTTCCAGGCCCTGTGGCCTGCAGGTGCAGCCAAGGACCAAACCGCTGGGTCTCAGGGGGTCACATCACTCCTCCCAGCCAGCGTGGAGGCCCCCAGGGGCACCCGCCTCTCCCCAGACAGAGCCGGACCCCAGGACCTCCCCTCACTCTGACAGGCACCCTGGTGCTGTTGCTGGCACTGTGCCTGGCCAGGCCCTGCCGGAGGGACCCTCCCCGAACACTTGAGCGCCCTACTGCCCACACCCCCAAATCCCGAGGCTGCCCCATCGGAGCCGGTGGCCATCCCACCGCCTTAGTCCTTTCTGTTCCCAGCATCCACCGGGGCAGAGATGCTTCTGTATGTGGGGTGCCGCGCACACCCCTCGTGCAGGCCCCAGGCCAAGCCCCCCCAAGCTTTGCCCCCTGATGTTCCCTCAACCTGAAATGCCTTCCCATCTGTCCTCCATACCCGGATGCTGTTCCCTGTCCTTTGGGGTCCACCTCACGTCCTACCTTCTCCCTGACGTCTTCCCTGACTCAGATTTTCCTGCATCCTTGATGACCTAACAACCAAAATCACAGCTCAGCAAGCCACCAGCTTCTATTGCCTCACAAATACTGTGTCTTCCCAATCGGTGGCAAGACACATGGCATTTCGCTTACGCCCATCATTTTGACAAGAGACTACATGTTGCGGATTTTCCAGGGCGACAAGTGACCTCAAACATTCTGCCTAATGTCACAGAACGGTCCTCGGTTTGGTCGCTCTCTAGCCTTGCCAGGCTCCTGCACCAACTGGACTGCCTCTCCTGAAAGGCTACTTCCCACATCATGTGTTTCCCCAACGACGGGATCTGGGTACAGTCCTCACACCCCCGGACAGCACTGGATCTCAACCAGGCCCTCGCGGAGAAGTCGCCTTCAGGTACAAGTGTGACTTTGTAGCCTGCTAGCTAAGACTTTTCCGGGAGGGAAGAAGGCCGGACAGGGGGCGGACTCTGAATAGCCAACTTCCAGCTCTGATGATTTATTCACCTCGGCCTTGGAGGGCCTTGGAGCGTTTACAGAACAACAGATTTGAGTCCAAACCTCCAGGGCCTCCAGGGAGTGCAGGGCAGGTACAGACACGGGGCGCTTCACCACTCCCTGGCTTGGGAGCTGCGGGCAATTTTTAAACCTTGGGAAAGTGATCACACCCCAGCCTCCACATTCGCTGTTAAGACTAGAAAAATGACCCATTTGCTACAAGTCATATGTTAATTGCCTACTGAGGAAGGAGACACTTTCTATTTTTTTTATGTCTATAACAGCCCTTCTGCGTGAATTGGATCACATTTTAACAACAGCATTAACCAGAGGATTTTTGTTTTAGTCCTCAATTCTCATGTGCCATGTTTACAGAACCAGTGTGCAGAGCTTCAGGATTACAGAGTAAAAAAGAAATGAGCCCTTTCCTCAGAGCAATTCGGGCAATTATTTTAACACAGTTTTGCAAACACGAAAACCCTCACCAGCCCACACAGACTTCCGCCCAGCCAGCCCAACCGGGGTCCTCCCAGGCCCCCCCGCTGTATGCATGCAGCAGATGTAGGTCTTAGGGTTGACTCCTGTGGCCCTGGACAGGGAGGTGAGGTCTTGCCACGGAAACAGACAGGTATGGGACTGGCTAGGTGCACGTGAACCGGCCTGACCCCTCTGTGAAATGTGGACTTCCCAGGTTTGCTACGAGGGTTTAGCAAAGTACTGGGAGCACTGGCATGGCTACAGAGCGAGGTGGTGGAAATAATGCGGTTTTGAATCAGACATGGGTGGCGGCAGATACAGCATGGGGTACTTCCTGGCTGTGTGGCCTGGGGCAGGGTGCTGAACCCCTCTGAGCCTTAGGTCTTGCATATGCAAAAAGAGAAATGGGGACAGGCTTTGGAGGAGCAGAATGAAAATTAAATTAAATATTGTGCATAAAAGGAGGAGCGAAGGGCCTGGCACACAGGAGACATTAAAAAACCATCAGGGCTTGCTCGTGCGCTCTCTCTCGCTCTCTCTCTCACTTACACACACTTACACACACACATTCACACAGACCATGTTTGGTTCTGATGGATAAGACGATAATGACTACTGGTGGAAAACGAATTTTACCCCCAAAACTCTAAACACCAAAGAATATTAAATCAGTCTGAACCACTGGGAGGGAGGAGGAGGGACTTCCATTAACACCAGTGGCCGTCCCCAATGGCCCCGTGGGAGTCTGCCTGGTGCCCTGCCCTTTCTCAGCTGCATTTCTAAAAAGCCTTGACAGTGAACATCTCGTTTGATGTGTGGGAATGATGAACCGGCGTTTCTAACAGAATCCTAGATTTAGTGCCTCTTTGAAGGGCACTGATGTCTTACATTCCCTTCATCAAGGAAAACATCCCAACTAACTCCCGTACTGATGATGCCTGTGACCAGGCTCCAAGCTATAATCACATAAGAACAAAGTGAAAACGTCTCTTTGACAAACCAAAGTCCCTTCCCAGGAGTCATGCCGTCATCTTCTGAGCGACTCAGAAGCATTTCCAAGGCAGGAAAGCACCGCGGTGTTGGAGGGCCCCTGGCACAGTCGCCCAGTGCTGACACCTTAACACGCCTTCTGACTCGGTCCTCAGGACCAGGGCTCCCAAACTGGTTCCTGGACCCGGAGCATCAGGAGCACCCGGAAACTGGCTAAGAATGCACATTCTCAGGCCACCCCTCAGACCTACTGAATCAGACACTCTGGGGTGGAGCCTGGCAATGGGACTAACGGGCCCGATGGGCGATTCCGACGCACGCTTGGAGTCTGAGAAACACTGGTCTATTCTGCAAGATGGTTTTTATTAGCCCCACTTCGGAGACGAGGAAAACCAAGCTCAGTGATCAGAGTGCTCAAAGCCACCCGGCCAGGAGACCGATTTGTACCCACATCTGATTCCAAAGCTATTTCTCACACGGACTTTGTAGCCAAATCGTCTGTACCGTTTGGTGCTCTGAGCTACTGAGCCACCAGGCTGCGACGATGACATTAGCCTAGGAGGGGTGGGAAGGAGAGGAAGGATGGAGCGTGCACTCAGAACTGATTAATTATACATGCTTTTAAGCCCACATCAGGCATCAGCCCTAGATGGTCGGCCATCCCTCAGGATGAGTCTGCTTCCCCTGCTCCATTTATCAGCGGGGTGGCCACGAAGGGAAGGGGGGAGTCCCTTCATGTACAGCCCTCAGTGCACCCACTTCCTAGCACTGCTTTGAACAGAAAGAGAAGTTACCTGTTCCGTCTCCAGAGCGCTTGAGAGTGCAGCCTTGACACCCACAGGAGGGCTTTTCTGTGCCCAGGCACAAAGCAGTTCCAGCACCTGGGGATGCTGGGAATGAGTCACGGGAAGGAATCCGATGCATGTCCAAGGAACATTTTAACAATGTTGCAGATCTGGTTCAAAGGAGGCAAGCCTCTTTTTTTTTTTTTTAATCTAACCCTAAATCTAGCGTCTGTCAGTTCAATTGGTTCATTAAACTCTTGACATCCAATTCACAGTGAGTGCTTTCACAGATCCCAAGGTTAGGAAAATGAAATCTCATTCACAATTCCCCACCTTCGACAGAAACTTGGTGGCGATTTTCAGATCACAAGTGTATCCTATATTAAATGAAATGAGTACACACACCACTGAGGGGCTTTATACAGGACCTGGTGGAGTAGGAGGGACTCGGGTTTGGGAATCACACAGACCTTGGTTTGGCTTCTGGCTGTGCCAATTCCTCACAGGTTACCTAGCCTCTCTGGGCCTCCGTTTTTCCACTCACAAATGGGTGGTAATCCCTGTGTCATAAGTCAATGTGAAAACAAAACGAAATGACATAAAAAAAAAGTTTGCTGAAACAACTTTGCATTTCAAGACATGAAAAACTTAACCACCTGACAGTAAAATGGATCTTATCGAACAAGTCCAAGGATGGATGGAATTCACTCGCTCAACGGAACGGACACTTATTTCACTGTATCTGCCTTCCCAAGTTTCTATTTTTAGGCACCTTGAACAACAAGCTTTCCGACCAAAGAAAATACCATTGACGTAGGTATCAGAAGGCTTGTCAATGTTCAAAAACCCAACAGATGGCCGCGGTCATTTCACAAGGCGGTGGACCAAAAATATGCTCTCCCCCCCTCGATGACCTCAGTGACGCCCCCCCAACAGCGCTCAGTCCCTTGTCAACTTGCCGCAGGGCTTCACGCAAGCCTCTTCACCTCTGTGAGACTCGGTTTCTCCAATGAGAAAAAAGGCATAATCATATTTTGGAACCCAACAAACCTGTGGGAGTCCTGGCTCCATCACTGAGTGGCTGTGTGACCCTGAGCACATGACTTAAATACCTGGGTCTCGGTTTTCTCAACTGCAGAAGGGGGAAAATCCCACATGGCTGAAGACACCCATGTGACATGACACACCCATGTGACATGACACACCCATGTGACATACAACAGCTGGACCAACAGCAGTGGTTTCTTTCTGCAAGAGCAGGAGCAGTGGGACTTGCCGCAGGGGACCCAGGCCTACTTCTCCACCTCCTAGACCTGGTCGGAGCACCCTCGGTGTGCCAGAGCCTGAGCTGGGTATTGGAAAAGCAAACGAAGTCTGGGAGGGCCATCACTGGCCTCCAAGATGTCACAGAGCCACAAAGGCCTGAGACAGACACAACGCGCCTAAGTGCCCCAAAAGGCTGTTTGGGGTGGTGAGGCCTGGAGAGAAGGGTGTGAGGGACCCAAACGCTGGTGGAGTTGGCCGGCAAAGGCTTGACCAGAAGAGGTCTGTCTAAACGGAACACATGAATAGAGAGTCCAGCAGACAAACAGCGGAGTGGCACTAGAACATTCCTCATACCCTCCCCAACCTCGAGTTCCCCAAATGCAAGCCTTTTCACCAGGCACTCGTGCCATAAAGCGACAACCACCGCAGTCACCCAGGCCCCATAACTCCGACAGGAAGGTTCTAGAGAGCAGTGGGACCAACTGCCAAAAAGCTTTAACAACTTTAGTGTGCCTCCCAAGGGTATGAATGGGACAATTCCATGCATGAAAATTTCTTGGCACTTTAGTCCACCAAGAACTGGGAAGATGCCCTCCTCCTAATAAAATCTTCAAAAAAAAAAAAAAAAAGCCCACTCTTTAAGTTCAGCAAGAGTCAAGCCATTAAAACAACTCAAAGTCCTAAAAACTCATCTTCTTTTGTAGGACTCATCTCAGAATCCCAAGTCTCAGGAAACCTACACCTTATCACAGAAGCCGGTTACACTAAGAGCATCAACGTTATTTCTACAAAGGCTTTTTTACAAGGGATCGGTCATTTTCAAGGCTGCATATACCCTACCAGGTACCATCATTTAAAAGTTTTACATTTCTTCATATGTGCCGCGGTGTGTGATACAGCACACCTCACCGGAGAAGAGTTTTCCACCAAACTCTCCACCTGCCAGACTCATGGTTCAGGGAGACAAAAAGCCCATGTAAACTAGGGAGAGATCAGGACATCCCACAGGACAATCCAAACCTGCTCCTGGTCCAGGGGCTTGCGGGATACAATCCTGAATCATGTCTCGCAATAATTTGCACTTTACCCAACTCTTTACTTGCCAGTAGTTCATGCGGTGCTGACCAAAGAAAAGCCCGGTGAGGCTGCTAACGTGACTCACCCAATCTGAAAACTAAAGAAACTAGCAAGCTTTAAGATATAGAAGGAAAAATACAGATAAAACAGAGATCTGATCTTGACGGCTTCTCCAACACCATCACTTCTCCAAATACACTCCCCGGAACAAGAACAATTTTGAGACAAGCGGTAGTCCCTTCTGATCTTCATTTAAATACAGATGAAAACTTAATTATCAGTGCAGACTCAGTCACTGCTGGTGCAGGAGTCAGTATCTGATTTTGCCAGCACCTATCATCTGGTATCTAGAGCTACAAGATGTACATCTTTTCTGCCAAATCTTCATTATCTTACGTAATTGGTGTGGGGGGAGGGGTGTGAGTAATTAAAATTCACCTTTTTCAATCCTTTTAACCTCCTGTTCCAATCTCTTCTTTCACAGGGCATTTTCTGGAGGTAGAAAGGAAGAACTCATCCTTCACATCTTTTCCTGCCCATTAGCTTGTGTGAATGTTAAAAATAAAAGGGGGAGGGGGAATAATACCCTGAACATCTCTCTAAAAAGAATTCTAAACTGTGGTGGAAAGCGCGCCCCGGAGACCGAGCTTCGAGTTCTGGCAGTGACACGGTATCACGGCATGACCTTGGGCAAATCACTACCATCTCTGGACCTCGGCTTCCTCCATCTGAACCCCAATGATGGTCAGCTCCGTCCTCTCTTAAACCACAGATTTCAGATGCCTCCCCAGGACAGAACAGCGAAGGGACTCCAGGCGATGCCCCCCGGGCGGAGGAATGGGCTTGCACAGGCCCCTGCTGGGGTTTCTGGGGACAACGAGCTGCCCCCTCCCGCCCCCAACCCCGCAAAGCCACCGGGCCAACTTCAGGTCGCAAACAAAAACCTGTTGGCACACACTCCTCTAGGAAGGGCCAGCCTCTCCCAGCGCGCTCTGCTCCGGGGGAGCCGCCCCACGGGCAGAGAGAGGAAGGGTCTCCTTGAAGAGGCCGGCCCCCACGCACCCATAAACCCACCCGGATTAGCCGAACGGGACCGCCGGGCGGGGTCTCTGCCATCCCACGCGGAACAAAAGGCAGCTGGAGCCGGGCTCTGCCGCCCCCGTCCCCGCTGTGCTGTGGGGGTCGGGGGTGGGGAGGGAGAACCTGGTCCCCAGGGAGGGAGAGGGGCCCCGCTCCGGCCCGAAGGAGGGGGAGGACGGGACGGGGCCCTGGGCAGAGGGGACCCCTCCCCCGATTCCTGGAGGGAACCGGGGCTGGGCTGTGCACGGGGGCGGGAGGGAGGTCGGGCTCGGCTCGGGAGGAAAGGGGCGCCGGGCCCGAGGTGGGGAGGAAAGTGATCTGGGGAGGAGGGGCGAGTGGTTGCAAGCTGAAAGGTAGAGGATGGGCGCCTGGAGAGGGCTGCTGGAGGTGGGGTGGGAGTAAGAGGAGCCCCAGACTCCGAGGATATAAAAGAGCTCTCCGATAGGGAAATGGGGTGGGGGGGTGTCTTTGCAGCGGAAAGAGGGATCCAGGTGGGGAAGGGGCACGGGCCTGGCTGGGAAAAAAGGGGTCCCGCCTGAGGCAGGGACCCAGCTGCGGCAGCTGGGGTGCATGCTCTGGGGGGCGGGCTGGAGGGGAGCCGCGCTGCGAAGGCGTCCGCGCCCTAGGGAGGGGAGGGTCCGCGCCCCGGGGCCCCGCTCCCGCCCCCCGAGGCTCGCGGACCCCGCTCACCTCCGCTCCTCCGAGCCTGCCCGGGTGCGCGGCTGCGGCCGCCGGTAGCGCTGAGGAGGCGGGAGCGACCGGAGCCTGCGGAGCCGCCGCCGCCGCCGCGTCTAGCTCCGTTTGACACCCACACACCAGCCAACATGGCGGCCGGGAGGGGGCGCGCCGGCTGCGTGCGCGCGCCCGCCGGCCCCGCCCCGAGGCCCCGCCCCCGCCTCGAAGCCCCGCCTCCGCGGCCGCCCCCCGCAGACCCGCGACCCCAAGCAGAACGCCCAACCCTCCAACAGCGCCCGGGACCTACGCCGGAACGCCCCAAGCATCCCCCAAGTCCCACGCACGCGTCTCGAAGACCCCCCCCAACCGCCTACAAACCCTGGCAAACTCCTACCCGAACCCACGCTCTCGGCAACCTTCCCTGAGATACCCCGCCACTAGTCCCCCCACACCCCATACTCCACACGCATCTCACGCACCCCGAGCCCTCCATCGGACCCGAAATTCCGCTTTTTCCTTTGCAATATGCACTTGGAAACATTGTTCCAACAGGGGCTTCTCAGGAGATGGAGCCTGGAGGGCTCGTGGGGCTACTGGGACGCTGGTCACTTTCTGTTTCTTGAGCTTGGTGCTGGGGTCACAAGCGTGTTCGCTTTGTGAACATTTACTGATGTACGCTTTAGACGGTGCACCTTTCCGTGTGTGTTAATACTTCAATAAAACACACTCAAAAAGTGCGAGAAAGTGAGAAAGGGGTGCATTGCCTTGGCTAGACTGCCCAAAGAGATCCTTCGCGCTAAAAAAAAAAAAAAAAAAAAAAAAAAAAAAAAAAAAAAAAGGTGGAGCCCTTGTCTCACCGTCACCCTCAAATGAGGATTTCACAGACTCACCCCTTCACGCGGCCTCACAAGAGCAGCAGGAACCACTCCATCCCTTTGATTCAACCAGTGCCCATGAGGCACCTGCTGTGTGCCAAGCTCAGAGCTTAAGGCTTAAGGCTCAAACGGAAACAAAGACAAAGCTGGAGAAGGGGCAGGCCCTGGAGAGGTTCCGGGGACCTCACAGCATTAACCTACTCCAGTCAGGGTGGAGTCAGCAGAAACCCCTCAGAGCGGAGAATGGGGAATGATCCAGGGTTTGCCGGGTTGGTGGACAGCACCATCCCTGTTCTAAGGAGGCCCAGGTGACATCAACACTATGCCAAACTCCGTTTTCAGGCACGCTGTTTCCACGAGTCCCATTCGCCCTCCTAAGAGACCTTAGACAAGTCACTGCACTTCTCTGAGCCTTATAGTCCTTCCTCCTCCCTACGAAGAAGTCAGATGGATGAAGACGTCCCTTCTGTCCTTACAAGCTGGGATCTAGACTTCCTTCTCAGGGAAAAATAGAAGAGCGAAAGGAAAGGGGAAAAGAGAGACTGAAAGAGAAGGAAGGAGAGAAAAGATAGGGGAAGGAGAGAGGGGAGGAGGGAGCCAGAGAACAGGGAGAGAGAGACTAATACATTTGGAAACCCACCTGGCCATATTTCCTTTGAAAAGTCCAACACTGGTAATTCTAGATGCTAGAAACCCCTCCCCACGGTTTCAGCCCTTCTCACTGTCCAGTGTCCCTTCTCCACCAGGAGAGTGAATTAAGCCTTGTAACAGGAACCTGACCTCCCTGGTTTGAACTTGGCCCACTCCCCCTCCTGGAGAGGGTCCTCAACCAGTCCAACACTCCCCATAAACTGCAACTCACTCTTTGTGGGGCCTTCCTGGGACCTTCCAGGAGAGCAGAGCTTCCCATGAAATCATGGCCCCTGCCCTCGAAGTTTGCAACCTTAGACGCACTATGCCAACACACTGTGGGTGCTCAGTGCAGCCTGGAGTGCGGGACATAGATTGTCTGAACCACTGGTGGCCAAGAGAACTCTCTGCAATGATCGAAATGTTCTCTAGCTGTGCCATCCACGTGTAAGCACGTGAGATGCAGTTAGTGTGAGAAAGGAGCAGAATTTTTAAGATGTCATTAACTTTAATTAATGAATTTCAACAGCCACATGTGTCTAGATGCTACCACGCTGGACAGTGCTGGCCTAAAACCTCACTGGAGCCTCACAAGGTGAGCAGCCTTATTGTCCACAATTTACAGACAAGACGTGGAAGGTTGGAGCGATGCCAGGGTTTGGTTATCCAGGCCCATATCTCTGCACGTGGGACCCATCCCCTTCCCCAGCCAGCTAGCAAGTCTGTGTCTTGCTAAGTAAGATGCAAGCTTTGGAAAGAGAACTTGATACAGATAGAAAGATCATGTTGGGATGTGTGGCTGGCTCAGTCAGAGGAGCCTGCAACTCTCGATCTTGATCTTGGAGTCCTGAGTTTAAGCACCACTTTGGGTGTAGAGATTATTTAGATAAACTAACAAACAAACAAACTTAAAAAAAAAAAAAAGATATGAGCTAAGTAGAGCCTAGGAAGTAAGTTGGAGATTGAGGCAGGCTGGGGTGTGGCGGAGGGTCTGCTGAGGCCAGAAGACCACCACCCACGTGCAAGGTCAGAGGGGACTTCCTGCATTCCTCCAGGTGATTTCGCCTTCCTGCACTGCTTTGAAGCACATCACCTTCTTTCACCTCTCTCAATTCACAGCAGTGCTGGGATTCACACCCAGGTTCTGGTCCAGAGCAGGTACGCAGTCCTGCAGAGGAGGCTGAGGGATCAGCCAGACCCTGTGTCCAAGCCCAAAGCAGTTCCAGGGCACAGGACTGGCGCAGACGCCTTCATCTGCCCTTCCCAGTGTACCTGAGGCTCTAGGGGCCCCAAACAGACCGGGTTCGGCCGCTCACTGCTGACAAACTCCAAAGGTAGTGAGAGCAACAGAGGTGAAATCAGAAAAGGATTTGTTGCATGAGGCCAGCACCGGGAAGACAGTGGACTGGAATCTCAAAGGCAGTCTCCAAACTGCTGAAAATACTTCCAGGTTTACGTAAGATTGGTGGGTACCTGTAGCTGGTCACTAAACGTCAGGTCCAGGGGAGCATCTTGGAGGCAGCCATCTTCGGGCAGGTCCTGCTGGCTCAGGACAGTCCTTATTGCTTGAGGGGGTAGTTTTGGTTTCTCAGGGAATGCTTTGCCTGAAGAGTCTTTTGCCTGAGTTAAGAGATAAACCAGAAAGAACCTAATCCATTAGAATATTTGAGGTCAAAATGGAGGTGAAGTCCACTTTCATTAGGATTTGGAAGTTGGATCCAGATGCATAATGAGGCGGTGACTGCGGCTGGTCGGAGTGGTGTCTCAGAAGCACAAAGAGATGTGAAAAGAATCGCCTAGTAAAAAAATGGTGCAGAAGGAGGGCTCAGAGATCATTGAAGATTGAACTTTAGATTCAAAACCATTTGTCCAGCAGAAAGAATCCTTTGCTGGGGACCCAGAAACACTGAACTTCTTATGCACCGATTTGCTGCTTGACTTTGGCCGTGTCACTGTTCCCCCCAGGCCTCAGTTTCCTGGTCTGTGAAGTGGGAATAATCCATCACACTTGTTGGGATTGCACTTTGGTTCCCGATGAAAAAACAGAGGAGGAAATGTTTTGGAAACTGTAAATCCTGTTAAAAAGAAAAACCACAGGCCCCCAAGGGCATCTAGTAGGCGAGGCCAAGTCACTAAATCAGGGTTTAATATGTAACAAAATTGTAGTTTCACCCTCCTCCGGAAGTGGAAGTTTTCTTTTATACGTATATATTTTTTATTTTATTTAATTTTTAAAAAGTAATTTCTATTCCCAATGTGGGGCTCAAACTCACAACCCCCAGCTGAGCCAACCAGATGCTCCAGAAAAGTAAGTTGTAACCTATCAACTGGAAATTTTTAAGTTTATGTATTCATTTTGAGAGAGATAGAGAGTGAGTGGGGAGGGGCAGAGAGACAGGGAGAGAGAGAATACCAAGCCGGCACTATTAGCATGGAGCCCAATGCAGGGCTCGAACGCACGAAACATGAGACCATGACCTGAGCCAAAAACTGAAAATCAGATGCCTCCCCACCTGAGCCACCCAGACACCCAGGGAATTTTCTGATAAACACGATGAGGTCATCTGCCACACGGGCCCTCTCCATTCCCCTCCCCCCCCCACCAAAGGAAGATGAGGTAATATGCATAATAAGACTCTCCAGTTTTTCCACTAAGGGAAGGTGGTCTTGCCTGGAATAATCCTGTTTCCTTTTGATCATAACTTTCCTTGGCCCACCCTCCTTCCTATAAAAACTTTCTATTTTTTATAGGAAGCCCTTCTTCTTGCGAGATGGGGTGCTACTCAACTCGTGAATCATCTAATAAAGTCAATGAGATCTTCAACATTTACTTGGTTGAATTTTGTTTTTTAACAAGCCCTGGATGGGTGTTAGCAGTGGTTCTTATTAAGATACAGGGAGGAAGCGACTGTCCGCCCCTTTAGGGGCTGGAAGTAGAAAAGGGCAGAAAGGAATCATGAACATGAGCAGAAACTGTAATAACACATAGAAAACCATGAAAGAAAGGGCTGTGAAAGCTCACAGGGAGAAAATTTTCCTCTAGCTCCGGGGGAAAGAGTCATCAGGGCAGACTATCTGGAAGTGGAGGTGTAATAGCCAAGATTTCTTTATCATCCCCAAAAACCAGAAACCGCCTGGGAGACCGAGTCACGCGTGCAAAAGCAAAGGGCTTTATTACGGGTTTAGGCTCGCCGGGGCCTAAACTCGGGCTCACAGACTTTACCGGCGTGGTGGATCCGTGCTGAGAGCCCCGAACAAAGGTGGGGTAGGACTTCTATGAGTTTGGGAAGGGGGAGTTACAGGAAATTGTGACACAGGTACAGTGATCCAATTATTATTATCCAATTACAACATTTAGAGTGTTAACCAATCACAGAGTAGACCCAGGACCCAGGACCCTCACATAGGGTGTAACTAGCCTTAAGCAATAGTGATTACCTATAGCTTCTGTTTCTAGGCCTGCCCTTAGGAGTGTTAAGGGTATTACAAGGGTGGTCCCTCTTGCCTTGGGCAATGTGTGCCCTTCTATTGTCTCAAACCTGCGTCCTTACAGAGGTACTAAAGTTAGGAAATAGTAATAATAACAATAACAATGATGCTTTGCATGGATGAGCTCATTGCCTCTTAATAGCAAGCCTGAATTCGAGACCATCTTTATCCCCATTTTATAGACGAGATTCAACTATTTGTCCATGATCACAATGCGAAAAGGGCAACAATATGGGAAACCCAGGCTTATCTGATTTCAAAGCTAATCTCTTGGAAACAGGAATTTGAATAGGCTGTGGGGACAGACGCCCCTTCCCTCCAGCTCCGGGGGTGGGTGTGTAAAAGAAATCCTGAAGGCTAAGCCAATCAGAGCATCTCTCCTCCGCATAGGGATTGACTCAGGAAGAACGGGCCCATGACTCAAAACAGGCCGAGACCCAAGCCCAGAAACCATTGAAAGACTGGAAGCTTCTCTTCTTAGGTTACTGAGCCAATGGGCTTTCAGGCTGCAGCAGCTCCACACGAGGAGACCTAGTCTGAGAATGAAAGTAACACAGAGATGAGGTGCCTGGGTGGCAGTTGGTTAAGCGTCTGTTTGTGAGTTCAAGCCCTGAGTTGGGCTCCGTGCTGACAGCTCAGAGGCTGGAGCCTGTGTTGGAGTCTGTGTCTCCCTCTTTCTCTCTTTTTTCTCTCCCGTTACCCATGTTTATGCTCTGACTCTTTCTCTCTCAAAAATAAATAAATGTAAAAAACAATAGAAGGAAGAAACACCAAGATGTGAGAAAAGATAGGTTTCCCCTGACATTATTTGAGCACCTGAACCAGCCATACCTAAAGCTTAGCCCCCCTCCCCCCCGCCCCGGACTTTTTAGCGCACAAGCCAATATATCAGTTGGAGGTATTTTGATAGAAAACCAAACTCAGAGGCGCCTGTGTGGCTCAGTCGGTTAAGCATCTGACTTCAGCTCAGGTCATGATATGGTTCGTGGGCTCAAGCCCCATGTCTGGTTCTGTACTGACAGCTCAAGCCTGGAGCCTGCTTCAGATTCTGTGTCTCCCTCTCTCTCTGCCCCTCCTCTGCTTGCACTCTGTCTCTCTCTCTCTCTCAAAAATAAACAAACATTTAAAAAAAGAAAAAAAGAAAAGCAAACTGGAAGTAGCTTGAATAATATTTGGAATCAATTAGTTCATTTAACTAAAATCTCCAGAGCTAGGACTTCAGGTGCAGTATGATCAAGGTTCTGGCTCCATTTCTTTGACATAAGCCATATGCCCCCTAGGCATGTCATCATTTTCCTTAGCTCTTGTGTCTTGACTGACTGTGAATCGGCTGTAGCAGATTTGTGTCTCACATCTGTAGCCACACCACCCAGAAGCAAACAATATCTCTTTCTCCCAACTAGTAAACCAATACCCACAGCTTGCTGTGACTGGAAGAACCTGGATTGCCTGCTCATGCCTGAGCCAGCTGTGGGGAACATGAGGCAAGGAATTGAGGTGATTGGCTTAGGCCAATCAGGACTCACCCCTGGAGCTGGGGTGTGTGTGGATTTATGGGAGGGGAACAGATGCTGGGGGAGGTATGCATCAACCTATTCCTCCTTCAGCTAGTCCACTTGGGTTTTCATCACTCAGTTCCCTGATTCCTAACAAGAATGGTCACCAACCCCATTTCCAGTTTACATTCAACTTTTTGACAGCTCCGTGCTTTCTTTTATTCTTGTACTGTTCACTAAATCAATGAATAAACTGACCATTCTGCTTGGGATTAAACAATGCCTTTATTCCAAAACCCTATCACACCTCCTAAACAGGGTTCGATGCCCTGCATCAGGTTTCCTCCCTAGGGCATTATGTGCTATTATAAAAACATAGCCTCCATAATGATAGGTTTGGCAGGCTCGGGGAAAGGAACATCAAGATGGCCGACGGACCGCCATCCCAGGACTTTCCCGCCAAACAATACCAAGATGGCCGACAGACCACCATTTTGGAACTTTCCACCCACTGCCGGCTTCTGGGAAAACACATCATCTGCCCCTGGACACACCCCTGGTTCTAGTGCTCTATATAAGGCCTCGCTCTTTGTCCTCCTGGTGTGACTTCCCTGGCCCATCCTGTCCCGACCAGGGAACCTCGCCCGAGAGTGCTCCCAATAAGGGCCTTTTACATTTATTTCTGGCCTCAGTTTTCTGTATCGTTTCTACGACTTCCCTGGCTTGTTCCCTCCAAGCCTCGGAACCTCACCCAAGAGCTCTTTAATAAAGGGTGCTCTGATCTCTTTTTCCAGTCTCTCTGTTTTGTGACTTTCTCACTCTCCCGATTTAACCTTACACATTTAAATACAGTTTCTGATCTGATGACACAACATTTCTGTTCCTTATTGTCTTTTTTTAATCTCTAGGCTTTTTTTTTCCCCTATAGTGAAGATTCTAAACAAGACAGTCTACTTTTTTAATGTTTTCTTGCACAGCTGTGGAAAGCAACCCCCTCCATCAGTCCAGGGTCAGGTATCTACCTGGTTGGCCAATGAGAGTATTGCATCTCTCTGGCCGCAATGATTGGTTCAGGAATGGTATGTGACCCAAGCTCAGCCAATAAGTGCTTTCTCCAGGATTTTTACCTCAGATTAGCAACAAAGTAGCCCTCTCTGCTTCTGAGATTGTGGGCACCAATGACTAGGGAAGCCTAGAGCTGCTAGGAGCCCTCTTTGTCACACCAGAGAGAAAAAAAGTTTTAATTGAATTGACATAATTTTATATGCAGATATACAAGATCCATGATTCAATGCCTTTATGGATTACAAAAGGATCACCAGGATAGGTCTAGTTACCATCTCTCACCATACAAAGTTATTACAAGATTATTACTATATTCTCTATAGTGTACATTACATTCCTGTGACTTACTTTTGTTATAGTTCTATGGAAAAAATGCCATTGGTATTTTGATAAAGATTTCACTGAATCCATAGACTGCTTCAGGGAGCATGGACATTTTAACAATATTAGTTCTTCCAATCCATGAGCATTGTATATCTTTCTCTTCGTTTGTTTCCGCTTCAATTTCTTCCATCACTATCTCATAGTCCTCAAAACACAGGTCTTTCATCTCCTTAGTTAAATTTATTCTCAGGTATTTTATTATTTTTGATGCAATTGTAAATGGAATTATTTTCTCAATTTCTCGTTCTGATAGTTCATTACTAATGTATAGAAAAACAACAGATTTCTCTATATTATTTTTGTACTCTGATACTTTACTGAATTCATTTCTTAGTTCTAATAGCCTTCTTGGTTTTCTCTAGGGTTTTCTGTTTTTCATTGTTTATTTATTTATTTTGAGAGAGAGAAAGCTTATGCATACATGTGAGCAGGGTAGGGGAAGAGAGAGAGGGAGAGAGAGAATCCCAAGCAGGGTCTACGCTGACAGTGCAGAGCATGACATGGGGCTTGATCCCACAAACCATGAGATCATGACCTGAGCCAAAATCCAGACTCCAATACTCAACCAACTGAGCCACTCAAACCCCCTCGAGGGTTTTTTAATATATAATACCATGTTATCTGCAAATAGCAAGTTTTATTTCTCTAAAAATTTGAAATTTTTTAATGTTTTATTTTACTTTTGAGAGAGAGAGAATGAGCGGGAAAGGGACAGAGAGTGAGGGGTACAGAAGATGCAAAGCAGGATCTGTGATGAGAGCAGCAAGCCCGATGTGGGCCTCAAGTTCACAAACTGCGAGATCATGACCTGAGCTGAAGTCAGAGGCTCAACCAACTGAGCCACCCAGGCACCTCATACTTTACTACAAATTTGGATGCCTTTTATTTCTTTTTCTTACTTAATTGCTATAGCTAGGACTTCTAATATTATGATGAACAAATATGGTGAGGGTGGACATCCTTGTCTTATTCTTTATTTTAGAGGAAAAGCTTTCAGCTTTTCACCATTGAGTATATTAGCTGTGGGTTTGTCATCCATGGCCTTTATTATGTTGAAATACATTTCCTCTACACTCACTTTGTTGAGACTTTTTCCCATATGTGACTGTTGAATTTTGTCAAATGCTTTTTCTTCGTCTATGGAGATGTCCACACAATTTTTATCCTTTGTTTTGATGATGTGCTGTATCTCAGTAATTACTGTGTGGAGATTAAACCATCCTTGCATCCCTGAAACGATGTGTCTCACTTGGTCATGATGTATGATCCTTTCAGTGTATTGGGGAGTTTTATTTGCTAATATTTTGTTGAAGATTTTTGCTTCTATGATCATCAGCAATATCACAGAGACGATTCTTAATACTTCCAGTTCATACCAGTCCAGGAGTCAGGTGACCAGACCTGTTGGGTCAGGCCATCATCGTTAGAGTTTTCTTGAAGGCCACATTCACTGTTGTCTCAGCCAAAGTCCTCTTTTGATCCTTGTTCTCTCCTTTCTTTCATTTATTCATTCTTTCTTTCTCCCTTCCTTTCTTTCCATGTGTCTTTTTCTCTGATTCTTTCTTCTTCCTTTTTTTTGCACTTAGCAAATATCTTTAAAAATAATCCTAAAAATATATAAGCACAGATCCTACAAATACCTAACCAGTTCTCTTCAAAACTGTCAAGACCATGAAACACAGGGAAGACTAGTAGCAGCACACTGTCCCTGACTAAAGGAGACGGAAAAGACAAGATGACTCAATGCAGCATGGTGTCCTGGATGGAATTCTAGTACAGAAAAGGGCGATGGGTGGAAAACCGGTGACATCTGCATAATTTCTGTGACTTAGTTAATGGTATTGCACCAATGTTGATTTCTTAGTTTTGACAAATGTATGGTACTTATGGTAACTGGGTAACTGGTAACGTATGGTAACTGGGGGAAATTGAGGGAACGGATAGGGGAGCCATCTGTGCTGTATTCTGCAACTTTTCTATAAATCGAAAACCAGTCCAAATAAAAAGGTTTATTTATTCATTATTAAAAGTTTTTTTAATGTTTATTTATTTTTGAGATAGAGACAGAGCGTGAGTGGGGGAGGGGCAGAGAGACAGGCAGACACAGAATCTGAAACAGGCTCCAGGCTCTGAGCTGTCAGCACAGAGCCCAACGTGAAGCTTGAACTCACGGACCGTAAGATCATGACCTGAGCTGAAGTCGGACGCTCAACCGACTGAGCCCCCCAGGTGCCCCTATTATTATTTTTAAAGTTGTATTTACTGAAGTAATCTCTACACCCAATGTGAGGCTCGAACTCAGAACCCCAAGACCAAGATTCACATGCTCCACCAAGTGAGCCAGCCAGGTGCCACATAAAAGTTTTTAACATGCACAGAAAATTTTCAGACAGTACATCAGGCTATAGAGTGAAAAATAAGTGTCCCATCTGCTCTCTCCCCAGACCCGCAGTCTCCTCCTTTGAGGTAACTACTGTTATAATGTAATATGGATTCTCTAGCTACTCACAGGCTTATATGTATCTGCACCTCCCTCCAACCTCTATGCGTACAGCTTCCTCGATGCACTGCATCTGGCTCTTTTCACTTAATACCATATCTCTTGGTGATTCTTCCATATAAATATAAAAAGAACCGCCTCATTCACAATGGCTTAGTGTCTGTAACCAGTCTCCGGTAAATGGCGGACATTCTCCCTGCATTCTGTTTCTAGAAACAATGCTGCATACAATGTGTGTCCTTGGTCATAGAGGTCTTTCCACTCCTGTGCAAAGTTTATTATATAGAGGCTCTCAAAGAGCAATTCCAGAGTCTTGTCTATAGGTTACTGTGATGCCAGATAGCCCCAAATATACTGGGTTCTCAGGCCAAAAGTAACAGTGGAGGGGTTCCTGGGTGGCTCAGTCGGTTGAGCGTCCGGCTCTTGATTTCAGCTCAGGTCACGATCTCCCGGTCTGTGGGATAGAGCCCCGTGCTGGGCTCTGAGCTGGCAGCGCAGAGGCTGCCTGGGATTCTCTCTGCGCCCTACCCCCCACTCTGCCCTGCTCACACTTTCTCTCTCTCTCTCTGTCAATATAAATAACTTTAAAAAATAAAAAAAAAAATAAATTTACAAAAAGGGAAGACTTGAAGTCAACCTTTGCAAAAATCTTGTTCACGCAGATCCCACCTGCTGGCTGCCCGTAATACCTCTGGGAATTTGGAGGCTATTAGCCGGCAGCCTAGCCACCTGGAGGGGTCCTCCCTTGGATTAACTGGCCTGCGTCTGTCCTCCCTTCAGGGACCACCCTAGAGCAGTGTCGTCCTCAGAAACATGCCCATCAGTTGTCACTTCTGAGATCCTGGAGCCGCCTTGGGTGCTGGCCTTTCCAAGCCTTGCCTTTGATCCTCGGAACTACTCTATTTCCTTCCATAAACGTCCTTGCACTTTTTTCTTTAATCAACCAGAATCCATTTCTTTTGCTCATGACCAAAGAACTCCCTGCGACACCTTGTCTATCCCAGGTCAATAAATGGCTATCCCCACCCTGTGCCTCCATTCAAGTCATTACTAAGGGAAGCTAGCAAACCTCTTGTGATGATACTTAACCCTATTTGGAGCCCTTTCCAGTAGTTCCTGATATCAATTCAGATCTGAATAAAGTTTAAACCTTAGCTTTATTCACGCAGGGCCCACCCAACCACATTTTAGGTGTAATAACAAAGCACTTGCTCCTCGTGTTCCTAAAATGCAAAGAGGTGGAAATAGATGACATCATTGTGCTAGCGACCACGCCCCGCCCTTGGTCACTCCTGACGTGCATCACACTCTTTTGTCAGGATCAGCTAATCATTTTGGGCAAAAAGTCCAAATCAAGACCAAGATGGGGCGCCCGGGTGGCTCAGTTGGTTAAGCGTCTGACTTTGGCTCAGGTCATGATCTCAAGAGTCTGTGGGTTCAGGCCTCATGTCGGGCTCTGTGCTGACAGCTCAGAGCCTGGGGCCTGCTTCAGATTCTGTGTCTCCCTCTCTCTCTCTCTCTGCCCCTCCTGTGCTCACACTCTCTCTCTTTCTCTCTCTCTCTCTCTATCTCTTTCTCAAAAATAAACAAACATTAAAAAAAAAAAAGAATCAAGATCAAGATGACAGTCAACTCTCTGTGTCTGGCCCCCTCCAATGCCAAGGGCATAACATTGGGAGTCAGCAAGCCAGGCTTCAAATCCTAGCTCCTTCATTCATCAAGCCATTTCACCTTTTTGCAGACCTAAGCTTTCCAATCTGTCATATAAGTTCTGTCTCCCCGACACTGCACCCATCAGGAGACCTCTGCCAGAGCCATGGGAGGGCAATGGGGCAGGTGCTCAGGGTGACCCGTCGCTCTGCTCCTTGCTTTCCTCTCCATTTTTAGAGTCCTGATCTCTCCAGGAGAAAAACAGAGGGGCTTGAGTCGAAAGCCTGCGGTCTGGGGGATTCCAGAGGAGGCCAGAGGGACCTGGGCAGGCTGAGGAGCCTGCAGAAGAACTCCCGTGATAGTGCTGGGTGCGAAGTCACGGGATTTGGAAAACCCAAGACCGGGGTGCGAGGGACTCGGCAGCTGTGTGACCTCAGGCACATCGCTCTGCCTTCCTGAGCCGCGGTCTTCTGGACTATAAAGTGGACAGGGCAGTGATAACGCCTGTCTTGTCTACTTTATTTATTTATTATTATTATATTTTTTAATGTTTTATTTTATTTTTTAAGAGATAGAGAGTGCAAGCAGGGGAGGGGCATAGAGAGAGGGAGACACAGAATCCAAAGCAGGCTCCAGGCCCTGAGCTGTCAGCACAGAACCCCACGCGGGGCTGGAACCCACGAATGCGAGATCGTGACCCGAACTATAGTCAGACACCCAACCGACGGAGCCCCCAAGGCGCCCCATGCCTTGTCTACTTTATTTTTTTAAAACTATTATTTTTTTAAATGTTTTATTTATTTTTGAGACAGAGAGACAGAGCATGAGTGGGGAGGGGAAGAGAGAGAAGGAGACACAGAATCAGAAGCAGGCTCCAGGCTCTGAGCTGTCAGCACAGAGCCTGACGTGGGGCTCGAACCCACAAACGTGAGATCAGGACCTGAGCCGAAGTCAGAGGCTTAACCCACTGAACCACCCAGGCGCCCCTGCCTTGTCTACTTTAAATGAGGCTCCGGATTACAGATGATACGACAGTGCCGCGCGCAAGGAAAGGGAATGTGTGCGCATGCGCGTTTGGCTGTCCAAGCCGTGCAGAGCTGCTCCCAGAAACCCCAAACCTGCCGGATTCCTAGAGAATCAGGACAATCATCACGCTCCTGAGGTTGGGCCCTGCCCACACTATTCTGACATTAGATGAGGGGGAGGCCAGGCAAGGCAACTGGCCAATTTCCCCGATGAAAATCTTGAAGCCCTAAGAAGAAAATCCAGACCTTTTCAGAGGCAGAGAGGAATCAAATGTTGCGATAGGTCGGGGAAAATTGCTTAAGTTCTCCACCTTTTCCATTTGGATGCTCTTCCGTGTGCAAAGACATGCCCATAATCTGGCCCCTTAGAGGGGGCATATTAGTGGTTGAAAATAGGGGCCTGGGGACAGAGAGGCCTGGATTTGAATCCAGACTCGGTCACTTCCCAGTTAGGTGATCTCAGACAACTCACTGCTCCACCCTGAGCCTCGAGCTTCCTTACCTGTAAAATGGGGCCAATAAGAATACCTGCTTATCGGCACTCAGATGACAGATGGAAAGCTTGCAGTTTAAGGCCGAGCAGACCAGGCACCCATAAACTCCTAACTCAGTGTTGTTGGAAGAATGCCAGCAGGGCAGGCCTCGGGCGGGCAGGGCCCTCAGCCACGGCGACTGGGGTGGACTGTCAGGATCTACCAGTCTGTCTTGAGACCATGGAATCCATCTCCAGACCGGTTCTCCCTGCCACCTTCTCCTCCCCTCACCTCCACTCACCCCTACAGCCTTCCTTTTCTTTTTTTTTTTTTTAATGTTTTATTTATTTTTGAGAGAGAGAGAGAGAGAGAGAGCAGGGGAGGTTAGAGAGAGAGGGAGACACAGAATCTGAAGACAGGCTCCAGGCTCTGGGCTGTCAGCACGGAGCCCAACGCAGGGCTCGAACCCACGAACTGTGAGATCGTGACCTGAGCCGAAGCCAGACACTCAACCGACTGAGCCACCCAGGCGCCACTACAGCCTTCCTTTTCTGCACCCGACTGTGTGATGCTGCGAACTGGGGCTGAAGCATAATTGTCCCCAGGGCCACCAGGCAGCTGGGGAGGCTGGTACAGATATAGCAGTTAGAACCCCAAGACATGGGGGGAGGTCAAAGGGGGCAGGAGGCCAGTGACTCAAGACGTGATAGAATCCAACGGTTGGGGCCATTTCAGCCCAGAAAAAGGCAAAAAAAAAAAAAAATGAAAACCTTCAAATCTTTTTTTTTCCTGCCTCTTTCTCTCCTTCCTTATTTCTTCCCGCCCTTCTTTTCTTTCTCCAGTCCTTTCTTCAATTCCAAGGAAATACAAGTTAGGGACATGAAGCAAGATTGTTACTAGTTTTTGTAAATGTGCTTGGCTGAGAGGCCCCGAGCAGAAAGATGAGAACAAAACTGTACCTCCGTCCGGGTGCGCTGTTGGATCCGAGCCTCCCACACACTCGAAGGCAGGAGGGACGAGCGGGCCAGCCCGGACCTGCCCAGCCAGCCTGAGGCCCTCCTGGGGCCCCTTCCCAGCCCTGGTCTCACACTCCTGTGATCACCCATTCAATGGATTAGGAAACTGAGTTCTGGAAGGGGGAAGGGATTGCCCTCTCCAGGCTCACTTGTCAGCACTGCTCTGCCGCCCACCGATCCTCTGGGGGCCCTGAGCCCAACTGCACACACTTGCCTCTGAGCTCCCATATATGCTGTTCCCTCTGCCTGGAGCTCCCGCTCCAGCCCTCAGGCCCCTTGTAGCAGCTGACCTGGCTCGAGATTTTAGGGTTCAGTAGGCATCCCGCCTTGAAGGCCACATTCAGGGCCTTCTCTGGCTGCAGACCCTCCTAACACCTGTTCCCTGAATGATGACACATCGTTTAGTTTCTGTCCCCTGTCGTCTGGTAGCTTCTTGAGGGAGGGCTGGGACTGGCCCCTGCAGGCTTCTGGCCACAGGCGTAATGTCTGTCTGCTGAGGGGTGGAAGGCAGTCTGTGAGCCCTAGGGGAAGGGCTTGGAGCTGCACCCCCGGGGAAGGGCTTGGAGCTGCACCCAGCACCTCCTATAAACAGTGGATTTGGGAGCCTGGGACAAAGACCTTGGACTTGCTCAGGGATGCTCTCAGAGCTCAGCCTCCTCCATGCAATTCCAGGGGCGCCATCCCTTGCTGCCAGGGGGTGGCTGGGAAGACCGAATGAGAGCATGTCACCCTCTTCAAACCCTCCAAGGACTTTGCAGGACCCTTAGAATCAAAGCCACAGCTCTGCCCATGGCTAAAAGGCTCTGCTGGTCTTGCCCCACCCCCACCCCTCCTTCTGCACACAGAGTCTCCCCCACATTGTCCCTGGCTGTTCCCTCTGCCTGGAATGCCCTCCCCCAGACATCCAGATGCCCTGTCCTCCATTCCCTCCGGCCCAGTGCTCCACCAGCCTTCCCGGACCCATGACGGTGCCCTTCCTCCACCCGCCCCCACACTTCCCTGCACCGCTCTCCGCTTTGTTTGGGCTTCTCAGCTCTGATCACTACTTGATCATAAGGTCTGATCAGACCCCAGATCAGAGCCTGGCACACAGCGGGGGCTCAACAAACATCTGGTGAAGCAGCGGACAGATGCGTGGCCCAGAGAAGTGCTCTGTGCCCTCGCTTCCGGGCCGCACCCCTGGGAGTCTGGGCTATTCCTGGTGGGTGGAGTCCAAGGCTCAGCTGGACGCTGTCACCCCCAGGATGGCTGGAGAGGGATGGGCACCAGTTCCGTTGGGGGCTCTGTGCCTTGCCTTGCCTGGCTTATTGCCAGAGGGTGCCCTGTTCACCAGCCACCAGCCCTGGGGGGCCAGGCCCTCCCCAGCCCCGGCTCTGGCTTTCCCTTGGGCCCTCCAAATTCTAAGTCTGCTGACTCACAGCCTTCTAGGCAGGGCGGGCCGGGGGCTCGCTTATCCCAGCCTTTTGCCTCTCCTGTAGCATTCAGAGAGCCCCAGAGGTCTTGCCTGGGCCTGAAGTCACACAGAGGGTCAGGGCAGAGCCAGAGAGAGGACTGGGGGCTCCTGTGCCAGCCTGTGCCAGTCTCTCACACTGCTAGGGACTGGGCGCAGGTTTTAGGCATGGCCAGGCCCAGGCCTCAGAGGCCCAGGATCAAAGCCAGCTGCCCCTGAAGAGGCCACACGTCTCCCCACCGCCTTGTCAGGCTGCCTGCGTTGAGAGACTCCCAGGCTCCTTACTGGCTCATTGTCAGTGCTGACAGCCTCAACCATACCGTGTGCAGACGTCACCAAATGCGCTTCTATTTCTGAGAAAACAGAGGTCTTGGATTCCCCGTGGCACCCACTTACCCCACCCTCCTCCCCCTCTTCCTGCAGACTTGAGTCACAGCCGCCCTGCTGGCTGGCGGGGGGCAGGAAGGGGGAGACATCTGAGTCAGCTTGGCCTGGGGTTTTCATCCTGACACCATGTCTCACCAGCTGTGAGACTCCGGGCAACCGTCACCTCCCGTCAAATCTCTGTCTCCCATCTGTGAAGCAGAGGTGTATCTGTCTCTTCGGAGCCTGGAAGGCTTTCGTAGGTCTGTGCAGGGTCACGGCATACAGTAGGTGTTTAATAATAGGAGCAAAGTCCACAGAGATGCCACCATGGCAGCCCCTCTCCTAAGCACTTCCCTATATTATCTCATTTAAGCTTTGTACCAATCGATGAGGAAGATATTGTCACGATCCCATTTCGCCATGGAGGAAACTGAGGCACAGGAAGGGGAAGTGGTGTAGCTAGCAGGTGGTATTTGAACCCAGAGCCTGTGCCTTTACGCCATCCCTCCACAAGTGAAGCCACAGATAGCACCCTTGGAGCCTGTCCTGTGGGCACGGGCTCAGGGTACATCACGTTTGACGACGGATGGAAAGTCTTCCTTTAGCGCCGCCAGAAACCTGCCTGGAACAAGGATTCGAGTGCAAGTCCTGTGTTTGGAGGAGATCCCAGGAATCACCTTTGTTTTTTTTTTAAGTTTTCTTTTTTAAGTATCTATTTTGAGAGAGTGCGTGCATGCGTGCAAGTGGGGGAGGGGCAGAGAGAGAGAATCCCGAGCAGGCTCCGCACAGTCAGTGTGGAGCCTGATGTGGGGCTCGAGCTCACAAACCGTGAGATCATGACCTGAGCGGAAGTGGGACGCCTTACCGACAGAGCCACCCAGGCGCCCCCCAGGAGTCGCCTCTCCGAGCGTGGGAAAATGAGACAGGGAAGGGGAGGATCCAATAGCTGCGGGCTCCGGGTGCGGCTGGACTGCTGTGCCGCCTGGGACCAGCCAGTGTCTGTCTCTGAACACTCCAGCCTCCCAGGAGAGGAGGAGAGGGCGGCCTCCAGGGGCCGAGGGGGTCCCTTCCCGACTTCCAGCCCAAGCTCTGGGAAACAGTCCCCCAGTGAGGACTCGTGGGTGAAAAAGCCACAGGAGGCAGGCACAGGGCCCGGGCTGTTGCCACAAGGGCCCTGGAGAAACCACATCATGGCCACCACAGCCTCCACCACCCCACGGCGACTTCCGCTCCCGCCTGTCCCAGGGCGGCATCTCTTTCTAACAGCTGGCTGCCCCCTCCGCCAGCACCTGCGCTTGGTGGCCTTGCTGGGGAGGCTGGCCCTGTTCCTGGAGGGGTGGGCGGGCTTCCGGGAGCCAGCAAGCCCCAGGCAGCTAGCAGCTCCTGCCCCTGAACTCCAGGCTCAAATCCCAGCTCCAACCCTTGTGACCCTGGGCAAGTCACGTCACCGCCCTGACCCACCGGACTTGTTGGCCAAACGGAGCTACTATCGCAGTGTGCCAGCTGGAGGTCTCAGCTCCAGAAGCAGGGTCTCCCACGTCCTCCCAACCTCCAGCCTTTGCACTTGCTGTCTGCCCATCTGGAACCTTCCCTCCACCCCCGTCCCTTGTCTTTGCTTAAGCAAGCCTTGCTCAGGGCATTGGACTGCTTACAGGCATTCCGATGCCCTCTCCCCAGCAAAGGGAAGCCTTTGTGACCACCCACCTACCTCAGACTAGCCCAAGGCCCCTCCGCCTCCCCTCACGTCCTCTTCCTCAGTAGCTCTGCACCCCATTTGTCCATTTGCCTCCTCCTCTGACTCCCCCAGTGCAAAATTCAAGAGCACACAAAGCTATCTTGCCTCCAGCCGGAGCCCCAGGGCCTTGCACTGGGACTGGCACCAAGTAGGTGCTCAGGAAAGGCGTGTTCACTGAGCGAATCACTGTCTGAAACACTTGTTCTTGCTGAGCGCCTTGCTCTCCCAGCCCAGACTTGAACATCGCCTTCTCCAGGCAGCCTGCCCCGATGGCTTCCCTGATTCCTCTCCTGGGTTTCCAGAATGTCCCCAGTGTTTTCCCCCACCCCAGGGCCACAGCCCCGCCCCAGCCCTGCCCTCAACCTGCCTTCTCCCTGGGGGAGTCAAGAGTTGGAGGAAGAGGAAGGAGGAGGCGCAGGCCATCTGGAGGCTGCGGGAGTCTGCAAGGTCAGGTCTGGCCGAAGAGGGCTGGCATTCGGGGGGATGGAGATGTGAGCAAAGGCCTAGGCCGGAAGGAGGTGGAGGAGGGGCGGGTGAGGAGTGACTCGGGGGTGGGGGGGGGCGTCTGGTATTTCCTGAGGCCAGCCCGGAAATGCTTGGGCCGGAACTGGGGCGGACCTGAGTGAGGACTGAGGTCGCGCTGGGAGGGACCCACACATTGCGGGGGTGCACACGCCTCCCCAGTCACCGCTCTGGGGCTCCCCGCCTGTCCCCGCACCGCGCTGTGGCTTTGCCGTCATCTCTGTGAACTGTCTCAACAGAGGGCGGAGGTGCTATTCAAGCCCCATGTTACAGAGGAGGAAACTGAGGCACAGAGAGGGCCAGCAGGGTCACAGAGCCTGCAGCATTTCAGCTGCTCCCTCCAGGTCCCCTGCCCTTAGCTGCCATTGTCCACAAACTCCTTCTGTCCCAGTGGGTGGCCGCTGTTCCTGGCAGGATTCCAGGCAGGGCAGAGGGACACAGCGATGGAGCCGGAAGGGGCAGTGTCACACTGCAGACCCCAAGCACCAGACTGCACCGCCTTGCTACCCCTGGCCTGCGGGGCCAGCAGATGCCTCCGCACCCTGCTGGCCAGCCCCAGTCCAGTGCCATCCCCTCTTGCCCCAGGCCTCCCAAGGCCCACCCACAGGATGGCAGGCTGCTGGTGCCGCATAACCGCGAGAGACAATCAGCCTCATTTCACACACTGAGACACAGAGGTCCTAAGAGGGACACGTGCTAATTCACTCATCCCATTGCCCTGGGGCTCGGAGATTCCGTTTTCACCTGGACTCCATCAGCTTGAGCTCCGGTCTGCCTGCTATAGGACCTTCGGACCAGGTGCTCTGCATCTCTGGGCCAAAGTGTCCCATTACAGGGGCACAGCCAGTCCTGGCTCAGAAGACTGTGGTGACAAATAAGTTGATCTGTGTAAGTCCCTGTGTCCCACACATCACGTGTGCTCAGTAAATGTTGGTTATTATGGTAGACACATCCTCAGATGTCCCCTCCCTTCAAATGAAAAGTCTCTGCCCTTGATCTTTACCTTCCACTGACTCCTGTCCAGCCTTCCGTGTCCCTCATCTTCCGGATTCTATCAAATCCCCATCTTCTGTAAAGTTAAGAATGTTTGATGACAGGGGCGTCTGGTGGCTCAGTCGGTTAAGCGACCGACTTCAGCTGAGGTCATGATCTCACAGTTTGTGGGTTTGAGCCCCGCATCGGGCTCTGTGCCGACAGCTCAGAGCTTGGAGCCTGCTTCGGGTTCTGTGTCTCCCCCTTTCTCTCCCCCTTCCATGCTCATGCTCTGTCTCTCTCTGTCTCTCAATAATAAATAAACATTAAAAAAATTTTAAAAATGTTTGATGACAAAAAATACAAAACTCACAAAGACTTAGACAAAAAGGAATTCGCTTCCCCACAGCACAGCACAGTGAGCTTGGCATCAGCTCTGCCTGGCATTGTTTTACCGGACCTGCGTGCAATTCACTTAGTTTTCCCTCTTGTTTACAAAATAGCTGCTATTGCTCCTGGACTCTCATCTGCATTCACTTTTAAGATGGGAAGGAAGAGGAATGGTTAAGTTTAGGGTTAATTGAAAGCAGGTGTCCCTTTTATCATGAAGAACTCACCTCCATCCCCAACAAGACTCTTTAGATGAATTGTCCTGAATTGTGTTACAAAACCGCTCCTGGTTGCAAAGGAGACTGGGAAAGTGAGTCATTTGTCTTTTCCATCCCCTGCAGTGGAGGCAGTGGAGAAGGGGATTAGGAATGGCAGATGGGGGGGTCAGCTGCTGTGTCTGCCACTCCGTCCCCTCCGTCTCTCTCTAGCTCTGCCCCTCCCAGGCCATGCTCCCCATGGTCACCTTGACCTCCTCCCTCACCCGCCAGTCACCTCATTTCCCTTTCTCCTTAGAAGGACAATTCTGGGCCTGCCCTTCCATAAGGCGGCGGGCTGCTGACACCGAGTAAAGCTGCCCCTTTAGGTGGAACATGACTCTGTTTGCCGCAGTCCCCACTGACAGGGTTTGAAGTGTTGGGGTTCAGAGCCGATGGCCAAGAAAGAATTCTTGAGATATCCTCGGTGCCGAAACGTGGCTTTATTGGGACGCCTGGGGGGCTCAGTTAAGCGGCCGAATTTGGCTCAGGTCATGATCTCTCAGTTTTTGGGTTCGAGCCCCACGTCCGGCTCTGTGCTGACAGCTCAGAGCCTGGAGCCTGTTTCAGATCCTGTGTCTCCCTCTCTCTCTGCCCCTCCCCCCCATGCTCTGTCTTTCAAAAATGAATAAAGGCTAAAGTATTTTTTTTTAAAGCGGCTTTATTAAAGCATGGGGACAGGACCTGTAGACAGAAAGAGCTGCCCTGGGGTTGTGACAGGTGACTGATTACACACCTTCAGTTCGGGAGGGTGTTAGGGATAGTAAGTATCTAAGGTATTTTGGAAACAAGTTTTCCAGGACCTTGAGGGGCTAGCTGATGGTAGGAAAAGGTCATTTATTACCATTTAGTAAAAGTCATGAGACCTTTCAGATGGATACAGGGGGCCATAAGCTTGAAGGATGGTTGCCACATATATCTTGGGGGGTAGAGATAAAGGAAGTTTCTGAAGGAATTTTTATATGTTAAAGTCGACTTATAGGATCCTGGGGGGAGGAGGTGGGGTTAAGATGGCTTCTTGCCCCTAGCAAAGTGTCATCATCCAGCCGGCTCTGCTCCCAGAGGGAGGTCACTCTGCTGTCGCAAGGACTTGTCGACGGCTGTAAGTTGTAAGGAAATTTAATTTTTAATTTTATTTATTCATTCATTCATTTTGAGAGAGAGAGTGAGAGAAATCAAGGAAGAGGTCTACAGAATCTTAAGCAGTTTCCGTAGTCGCCGCAGAATCCGACCTGGGGCTCGATCCCACGACCCTGGAAAGATTTGGACATTCAACCCGCTGAGCCACCCAGGCGCCCCCGGAAATGTCATTTTTCTTTTGTCTTTGTTGTCTGTATCACTCCTCACTTCCTTAAGTTAATTATTTTCCTCCTTGACCTTTCTTGCCTGGCCCCTGTTGGTGTTGGAGTTTGAACCTCCGAATTAACATATTTATTTCCCACTCTCTACCCTCATTCAGTGAGTTAACACACAAAGTGTCCCTTGTAGATATTTTATAGGTGTGCAGCAAAAAATTGCCTTTTGACCTCAGACCGGAGGACCCAGGGATAAATAATGTAATCAGTCCATTGTTAAAAACTTCAGAGCTGTTTTATGCACATATAGGCAAATCTAACTATATATTATTTTATTTTATTTTTTATGTTCATTTATTTTGAGAGAAAGAGAAAGCGCGAGGGGGGTAAGAGGCACAGAGTGAGAAAGCGAATTCCAAGCAGGCTCTGTACTGTCATAACAGACGCAAATGCGGGGTTCAAACCCACAAACCTTGAGATCATGACCTAAGCCGAAGTCGGATGCTTCACCGACTGAGACACCCACGCACGCACCCCATTTTTTTTAAATTTTAGAGAGGGAGCGTGAGTCGTCAGTCGGGGAGAGGGGCAGAGGGAGGGAGAAACTTCTCGTCCCATCCCACAATGAGTTCTGCACTCAGCCTTTTTTTTCTTTTTTGCCGTTTATAACATCTAACCGGGTAACTGGGAGGTCACCCCCCATCCATCAAAGACACCTTCACTCCTTTACCTGCAGAGCAAGCCCCACCCCTCTCTCACCCCCTTTCCTCCCCCACAGAGTGTCACTCACAATAACACCAACCCCAGAGGCCCCGTGAGAGGCTCAGGATGTCACGAGTCCCGGACACCAGGCCTACTGCCCACTCTGCTGACTGTGAGGCATTTCCAGAGCCGGGGACACAGAGTTACCCACGGAGAGCCCATGGGACAATAGCGGGCAAACGCTTCCCTGTGCTGTTTTATCCTCACCAGAGTCTTCTAAAGGAGACACCCTACTTATTCTCCATTTACAGAAAGGGAAACTGAGGCACAGAGCCGCTAAGTGACTCGCCCGGAATCACACAGCAGAAAGCAGTACAGTCGGGACCTTACTGCCAGCTGCTACTCTGGCCCTGGTGCCAGCCAGCCAGGCACCACACCCCAGCCCGGGGCCGGCTGCCCTCGGCCATGAGCTCCAGGGTTTGGCTGTCCCCCGACTGAAGGAGGCCCCTCCTTGTGGGAAGACCTCTGGAGCCACATGTATCTCTGAGCTCAGAGAAGGGCTGAGGTTTGGGGTCTCTATCCTCTTCTTTGGGGCTGGGGCACTCAAGTGACTGTAGGGACCCAGAGGCTCTGGACCCAAACTACTCATTCCCAGCTGTGTGGCTTTGGACAAGTCAGCTCCCTCTCTGAGTCTCTTTCTTTATTTGTAAAAGGGAATTGGTAATTGTTCCTTACTCACGGCATTGTTGGGGCATTAACTGATCTAATAAATATACATGTCACTTAAAGCAGTTCCTGGGGGCACCTGGCCTCAGCTCTCTGGTCATGATGTAGAGGTTTGTGGGTTTGATGGTCTGCCCCATCTGGCTCTGCGCTGACAGTGCAGAGCCTGCTTGGGATTCTCTTTCTCTCTCTCTGCTGCTCCCCAACTCACCCTTTCTCTCTCTAAATAAATAAATGAATAAGCTTTAAAAAAAGAAAAAAGAAACGTTCCTGGAATATAGAAACACACACACACACACAGCCATTACTAGTGTTATTATTTTCTTATTATTGACAACATTATCCCTGGAAACTTGCAGTAGGAACCAGGAGGGACAGTTTGCTGGGAGTGGGCCCCTAGGAGCAAATCCGTCAGGCTGACCTTGGACCCAGGACCTGGAAGGGGCCTCAGACCAAACCGTGGAAACCCATTCTCCAGGTGATGAGTCTGAGGCCTGGGGAGAGGCAGCCCCTGGGTCCTGGCCACTCAGGGAAGTGGTCCGGGGTGTCTGCCCCCTGCGGGGCCCGCTGCCGCACCCCCAAGTTGTACTGAAGTTGTACTTAACCGGTCCTAGAGACCTCCCCTCCCCACCAGCTACCCCCTGCCCTTCTTAAACTCCACCTCCCGCTTACTTTTCCGGATAGAGTTAAAAACTCACCTCCCGGGAAGCCTGCCCTCACGCTGCTTCCCTCCCCCGGTTGGTAAAGGTCTTCCTAGGGACTCCCGTAGCCTCCCTCTGGCCTCCGTCTCCCCATCGCGCCCCAGCCGCACCCCCAGTGCGGACCCTCTGCTCCCTTTCCCTCCGCTGGGTTAGCCGGCCCGGCTCCTTCCCCCGCGCGGGCGCGTGTCGGCAGCGCCCGCTACCGGCGGCTCCCAGATCGCGCCGCAGGCGCAGCCCGCCTGGAGCCCAGCCCTGCCCTGGGCGGGGTCCAAGGTCGTGGGTCCAGAAGACCAATGGAGGCCAGAAGCCGGGGAAGAGTGACAAGCGAATCTCGGCCTTGGGGCCACAAACCTTGCCCAAATCTCTGTCCTGCCGTCTCTGTTTAGCCTCTGGCAAATCCCTCGGTTCCCCTCTTCTTCGAAATGAATTCCCCCAACGGTTTCCCGAGTATTTACTGCGACGGTCCAGATACTGAACTGGGAACACAGCGGTGACAAGGATGAGTAAAGTCACGGCCCCAGGAAGCAGACACGGAGGGGACAGACAGTAAGCAGATGCAGAGCGTACACTATACTCGGCTGCACTGCACCGGGCGAGCGCTCGTGGGAAGTAACCGGGAGGCGGACCAAGCACAGAGGAGGTGCTACTTCGGGAGCCTGGGGTGGCCTCACAGGCGCAGACGTCAGCGTCCAGCCACCGGGCGGTGGTGGGGTGGCGCCGGGGTGCAACATGCTGGCCTTCCGCACAGCCTCCCCGCCCACTCCTCCAGGGCTGGCTCCTCCGCCTCCGTCTGGCAAGGCTGGGCCACCCCTGGGCACATCCTGGGCCTTCTGTTCGGTCTACACTAAATCCCAGGATGGCTTCCATCCAGAGACTCTAAACACCAGCCAAGCCCTGAAAATCCTAAAATATCATCCTGGGCCCTGCCCTCACCCCTCCACGCCAAGTGCACGAATCCTGTTCTATAAGACTTCATCCTGGGGCGCCTGGGTGGGTCAGTCGGTTAAGCATCCGGCTTCGGCTCGGGTCATGATCTCACGGTTCGTGGGTTCGTGCCCCGCATGGGGCTCTGTGCTGACAGCTAGCTCAGAGCCTGGAGCCTGTCTTCCGATTCTGTATCTCCCTCTCTCTCCGACCCTCCCCTGCTCACGCTGTCTCTGTCTCTCAAAAATAAATTTAAAAAACATTAAGAAAAACAAACAAACAAAAAGCAAACTTCGTTCTGCCAACTGGTCAGGGCAAGAAATCTCTCTTTCCCTCAATCCCTGAGTCTGATCCACCAGCAAGTCTTGTCGGCCCCCCTCTAGAATGTACCCAGACTCTGACCCACAGCCCCCGCCTTCCTCCAGGTCCCCAACACTGTTTGCCTGGACCAGTGCCTCCCTCACCTGCCCCCTTCCCCCCACCTGTGCCCCCAATCTGATCCCCACGCCTAACTCAGACTTCATCCCTCCTGTGCTCGGGACCCTCTCTGAGCTCCTGGCTCACTCAGAACCTTCCCTAGGTCCACAAAGCCACCCCCTTGAAGTACAGCAAGGTTTTGTGGGGGCCTGAAGTTTTCAAAGTGTAGGAGGTCCTCTTTAAGAAAAAGAACAGAAGCTTACAAGTGCAAAATGGGAGAATCTGGGATGAGGGGGAGTCAGAATGGAAAAGGGTGTTCTTGACCGACTGAGGTCAGTATTGCTTGCTTGTCCTGTACGGGCCCTTTGGGAGACAGTGCCTCGTGAGGCAGGATGCAGGGCCACCCGCAGAGCCGGAAGTCCGCCTGCGTCAGCACCAACAGAAACGTGCAAGTGTGTGCACCAACAGAGATGTTCTAGAATGTTCATGACACTGTTCATCATAGCTCAATGCTGGAAATGGCCTAAATGCCCATCAGCAGGGGAAGGAAGTGAATGGTGGCCTCTTTATACTCCTGACAGCGACGCGGCAAGAATGAGCGATACCCACTCATGCGAGGTTGGAAATCAGACAAACAAATTTGTGTTGTGAGAAGGGAGGGTAAGTGGTCACCCCTGTGGGGTGCCAGGGAGGTGGTCGGATTCTGGTGTTTGATCTGGTGTCGCCCCTCTGTGGAAACGCACTGAGCCCCGCACTTACAATGTGTGTCCTTTTCTGTACGCATATGATACTTCGATAGAAAAATTTCCAGGGGCTCCCGGTGGCCCAGTTGGCTGAGCATCTGACTCTTGCTTTCAGCTCAGGTCATGAGCTCACCGTCATGGGACTGAGCCCCGCATTGGGCTCTGTGCTAAGTGTGGAGCCTGCTTGAGGTTCTCTCTCTCCACCTCTGCCCCTCCCCTGCTCACACATGCTCTCTCTCTCTCTCTCGCTTAAAAAAATAAGAAAAGAAAAGAAATTCCCAAGAGGATAAAATTAATTAAATACAGTAAATTAACTGAACGTTATGAATGGGGCAGACTCTCAATAACTGACCTATGTTTCTTGGGAAGTGTTTAAATTGGCTTTTTTTTTTTTAACACATAGGGTTTCTGAAAAGGCATTTAATTTACTTTGGCAGATTTTAGAGAAGCGTGTGACTGGTGTGCCTGGCTGGCTCAGTCAGAGGAGGGTGTGATGCTGGAGCCCCACGTGGGGCGGAGAGATTACTTAAATAAAGAAAAGTGCGTGACTCATCATAAGGTCCCTGCCAGTGCCTCGGACGGCCCGGCGGATGAGGAGATGGCGGCTTACACTTTATTGGCTTCTCAGGGCCTATGCCCTTGCCCTGCCCCCCGTGACCCCGCCCTCTCTCCCTCACCCCACTCCAGCCACACTGGCCTCCTCACAGCTCCTCAAATCCCCAGGCACACTCCGACCTCAGGGCTTTTGTACCTGCTGTTTCCATTGCCTGGAATGCTCTTCCTCCAGATCTCTGAGACCTTCCTGTGGCTCCCTTACCCCCTTCAGGTTTCTGCTCACCTTAGCCTTGAGATAGGAGATGGAAGGCAGATGGGGACAGAGGGGAGGAGAGGAAGACCCAGCGAGGCCGTCCCTCCTTGCCCCATTTGAGAGTATGCGCTTCCCTTCTTATCTGCTCTCTCTGCTTTTCTTTACTAGAGAACTTTCCTAGTACTTGCCAAGCTCATCTGAAATACCATGCTGTTGTCTGTCTGCCCCATGAGAAGACAGCCGTGTGAGCACAGGAAGTCTGTCCGTCTCCTTCATTAGAGCAGTGCTGTGCAGACAGTAGGTGCCCAATGAATGCTGATTTATAGATTTCTTTTTTTTTTATTTTTTAACGTTTATTTTGTTTTTGAGAGACAGAACATAAGCGGGGGAGGGGCAGAGACAGAGGGAGACACAGAATCCGAAGCAGGCTCCGAGCTGTCAGCACAGAGCCTGACGCGGGGGTCGAACCCACAGACCGCCAGTTCATGATCTGAGCCAAAGTCGGCCACTTAACAGACAGAGGCACCCAGGTGCCCCTGATTTATAGATTTCTGAGCTGGCTGTCTCTTTCATGACAGCAGTGTGGTGCAGACAGTAGGTGCCCGGTGCATGCTGACTTGTAGATTTCTGTTCATGGGCAGGGCGGGGCCTCTCACTCCCCCATCCACTCTGCCACCCCCATGTCTGAATGTTTGCTCTTTCCCTCGTGTGTGCCCATCCTTGGGCCAGCCCTAGGCTCGGCAGGCTGGGACTCAGCAGTTGGGCACCCTGCCCTCTGAAGCAGAAGCAGCCCGGGCACCATGGAGCCCAAAGGAGTCTGACCAAGCCTGGGGCGTGTGCAGAGAAGGCTTTCTGGAGGTGGTGGTGCAAACAGAACTGACACTTGAAAGTGGCAGCTGTAAGGAGGAAGGGTATTCAAGGTAGAAGGAACAGCAGGGTAAAGGCACGGGCGACCGGAGTTCTTCCAGTGGTTCAAGTTAGCTGGAGAAGAGAGCGCAAGCGGCAGGGAGGGGGCCAGGCGGGGGCCAGGTCAGGGAAGGCCTGGAGAGTCAGGCCAAAGGGCGTGGATTTCATCCTGGGGCCTGGAGAGGCAGTGCTGCTAGTGGTTAGCAGGTGGGCGTTGAGCTCCACCTCCTGGCGGCAATCCTACTTCCACTGCTTACCAGCAGTGAGCAATCGCTTGGCACTCCATGCCTCAGTTTCCCCATCTGTAAAATCAACTTAATGACACCTCAGAGGGCTATTGGTGAGAAAACACAGCTGGTGCGTGTATGCAGTAAGTGTGCAATAAATGATAGTTGTTACCCGTGATGTCCCTCCACTGCTATTAGAGCTATTACCATCATAGGGGAGGTATTATTATGATAGGGTGGGGTGGGGAGGGTCAGTCCTTCTCTTGGGTTAACCTTTATGGAGTTCTTACTGGCTCAATTTGAGTTCTCCTAAAACCAACCCTGAGACAATTTGGGTGCAAGGAGTGTCTTTGGGAGGTGACCCTTGGGAGCCCCAGCAGGCAGAGGGGAGGGGGCGCAGACGGGAGGAGAGCATAGACGGAATCGGTTCCTCTGCTGGCTCTCAGTGCCACGGGGGGCCTCAAGAACCGGGTAGAACACATCTCAGAACTGTCCCATCCGGGACAGTTGGGAAGGGGTTGAACTTGGCCCCCGTGCCTCTCATCTGGGCAGAGCCTTCCCCTGCAGCTGGAGGAAGTCCCCCAGGTCCTTGAGGTGTCGGGTTGTGACTTCAGCCCCCGTAATACAGGACTCCCAGTTCAATTTGACCTACGGGTTAACAATGAATGAGTTTTAGAATAAGTATATCCCATGCAATATTTGAGATATACTTATACTAAAGAATGAGTATGTTGTCTATCTGAAAACCATACTTCTCTGCGTGTCCTGTGTGTTATCTGGCCACCTGATCAGGTGGGACGTGTGTATGGGAACCACGTAGCTGTCAGTACTCCCCACATGGATCTTTCTTATTGGGTTTCCCTACAGTGTGGTGGCTCATTCCAAGAAAGGACCTTGGATCCAAGGGGAAGGAATCAGAAGCTCTCAGTTCTCTTGAGGTCTTGACTCAGAAGTCCCAGAGCATTACTTCTAGTGCATTCCATTGGTCTGGGCTCGCCCAGATTCAGGGGGAGAGGAAATAAGCTTTACTCCTTGATGCGGGGGTGACACGTGTGTACGGGGAGGAGAAGTTGGTGGCGGTCATCTTGGGAAACCATTTCCTTCTTACATGTCTTTCAGTCTGAAAGAGAATGTGTGAAATTCTGTGAATGTGCAGGTGAAATTTCTGCATGGTTTTAGGGAAATTTTAAATGTTCTCAAAGGTTTTCCGATTATGAGTTGTGACCCCTTAGTGAGTTCTAAAATCAGAGTATTGAATACAAACCAATGATGTTTAAATTCTTAAAAAAAATTTTTTTTTGAGAGAGAGGGAGAGAGAGAATGAGCAGGCAACAGGCAGAGAGAGAGAGAGAGAGAGAGAGAGAGAGGGAGACAGAATCCAAAGCAGGCTTTGTGCTGATCAAGGGAGACAGATTCCGATGTGGGGTTCCAACCCACAAACTGAGAGATCATGACATGAATGGCAGCAGGACACTTAACCAACTGAGCCACCCAGGTGCCCCTAGTGTCTACTTAAAAAAAATTTAATGTTTTACTTAGTTTTGAGAGACAGAGAGAGACAGTGTGAGCAGGGGAGGGTCAGAGAGAGAGGGAGACACAGAATCGGAAGACAGGCTTCAGGCTCTGGGCTGTCAGCACAGAGCCCGACGTGGGGCTCGAGAGATCATGACCTGAGCCGAAGTCAGACACTTAACCGACTGAGCCACCCAGGCACCCCTACATTTTTAATCTTTTTAATTTGCAACTTGGAGCACGCACAGAAATAGGAAGCGGGAAGTCCTGGCATTCAGCTTCAGTCACCACCAACATTTTTTACACTTGTGTATCTACCTGTCTTTGAGCATTTTTTGAAAATTAAACAGGAGAGATTGCACAAAATAGAATATAAAATATCAGAAAAATAAGGGTATTACTTTGTGAAATTTTTGTTTCATCTTTATACTTGTCTCCTGGGTTGGAATGTAAAATGTGTTTGAAAATCCGTCCTCTGAAATTTGACTAATCTTCCCTTTGGGCAAAGTACAAGCCGAGCGCAGCTTTTCTGAGAAACAGTATCAAGTAGCAGTTAATAACATTGTCTAGTTTTTATGTAGTTTCATTGTTATTATGTATAAAGTGACACTAGTTTTCCACTTAAGAGTAGCAAAAGGCAAATTCTCCCTTTAAAGATATTTACTGATGTTTTAAAAGATGGCCTTGTAGGGGCGCCTGGGTGGCTCAGTCTGTTAAGCATCCAACTTCAGCACACGTCATGATCTCCCAGTTTGTGGGTTCAAGCCCTCTGTCAGGCTGTGTTCTGACAGCTCAGAGCCTGGAGCCTGCTTTGGGTTCTGTGTCTCCTTCTCTCTCTGCCTCTCCTCCGCTTATAGTCTATCTCTCTTCTTCAAAAATAAATAAGCATGTAAAAAAAACCCCAACATTAAATTCTTTTTAAAAAATAAAAGAAGTCCTTGTAGAATGCTATAAAGTTTAATTACAGTACTAGTTCCGGGAGGCGAGATGAAATGAAGTGAGAGGAAGGTTCCAGACCCCTGTCTGGGAGCGCCCTCGCCGCGCCCCCCCCGCCCCCCCTCCACAAGGTTCCAGGCCTGGTTTCTGCTGGCGGCCTGCGCCTAGGCACATCCCTTCTTCCCTCTGCCTCGGTCTCTACCTCGGTGGGAAGCGGAAAGTCGGTGGGGTCAGTCCTCTTGGCCTGGGCGCTGAGTCCCTTCCTCCTAGCTCAGTCCCCGCCCCTGATCCCTCACTTCTCAGACCGGAAGGCGACCTGTAGTTCCGAGAGCTGCCGCAAGGGGGCAGAGGCGGCTAGCGGCAGAGGGGCTGCCTGCAGGCGCGGGCCTCCTGCTGTGGATAAATCCTGGGGCCCTGGGAAGAGCTTTATTTGAAGGCGTCCCAGTGACCAAGGTTCAAATTCGTGTCCCTCCAATTCCGGGGCTGTCTATCCCCCACGGCCCAGTAAAATGGGTTACTCTAAGGATTAAATAATGGGAATGTAAGTACCTAGTATATGAACCTGACTTTCACAAGGGAACTGTGGGCAGCGCTCACTAAGCTAGAAGAATTTAGGGCATTTTTCAGTGCCTCTGGGTGGCTCAGTGGGAGCTGCTTCCGACTTCAGCTGGGGTCATGATTTCACAGTCACTGAGTTGGAGCCCTGAGATCGGCTCTGTGCCAACAGCTCAGAGCCTAGACCTTGTGTCTCCCTCTTGCTCTCTGTCCCTCCCCTGCTCATACTCTGTCTTTCTTTGTTTCAAAAAATAAACATTAAAAAATTGAAAAAAAAGATTTTAAGGCAGTTTTATTTAGTTATTCATGATGTGGGAAGCTTGTGAGCAGAGAAATGGTGTGATTACAAATTGAGGGGGTTGGAGAGGGGCCTGGGAGGCTCCGTCAGTTAAGCTCCCCACTCTTGACTTTGGCTCAGGTCATGATCTCTCAATTGGCGGGTTCCAGCCTCACATCAGGTTCTGTGCTGACAGTGTGGAGCCCACTTGAGATTCTCTCTCTCCCTCTCCTTCTCTCTGCCCCTCCCCCATTTGTGCTGCCTCTAAACCAATAAATCAATAAATAAACTTAAAAGAAATAAAAATTGAAGAAAAAGAGAAAAATGCACTTTAGAAAAGCTCCCTATTATCCTATCATTTTGGTATAAAGCTTTGCAGTATTTTTTCTTCTCCGAAAACAGATACATACAAACATCAATATGTGATCATTTGCCTACAGCTCAGGTGTGCAAGAAACGTCCCATTAGGTCATGATTTTTTTTTAACTTTAAGTTGTGACAGTTGAGTTTTTCCCCAATGGAGCGACTTGTTTGTTTGTTTGTTTATATGAAGTAGGCTCCGTGCCCAAGGTAGGGCTCAAACTCACAACGCTCAGATCAAGAGTCGCATGCTGGCAGGAGGGGTAGGGGTGAGCCTGGTGGCTCAGTTGGTTAAGTGTCCGACTCTGGATTTCTGCTCAGGTCATGATCTCACGGTTTGTGGGTTCAAGCCCGATGTTGGGCTCTGCACTGACAGTGTGGATCCTGCTTGGGACTCTCTCTCTCCCCCTCTCTCGGCCCCTACCCCCCACTCTCTCTCCCAGTCTCTCTCAAAGTAAATAAATAAAATAAACAGTAAAAAGAAAAGTCCCACGCTCAGGGCGTCTGGGTGGTGGAGTCTGCTGAGTATCTGACTCTTGATTTTGGCTCAGGTCGTGATCCCAGGGTCGCCAGCCCCGCGTCAGCTCTGTGCTGAGCGTGGAGCCCGCTTACATTCTCTCCCTCCCTCTCCCTTTGCCCCTCCTCCACCCACAAATAAAACAGTTGCATAATTTACTGACTTGAGCCAGCCAGGCACTGCATAAAAGGTGGTAGTTGGTTTTATTTATTTTTTGTTTATTGTTTGTTTGTTGTTTAATATTTATTTATTTTTGAAAGAGAGAGAGTGTGCAGGGGAAGGGCAGAGAGAGAGGGGGACAGAGGATCCCAATTAGGCTCTGCACTAATAGCAGTGAGCCCTATGCAGGGCTTGAACTCATGAAACATGAGATTATGATCTGAACAGAAGTCAGATGCTCAACCAACTGAGCCATGCAGGCCCCCTGTTTTGTAGTTTTTAGAGTAAGAGTAGAAGTTTTGCACTTTATTTGGTAAGTTTATTCATAAGTATTTAATTTTTGCAATTGTAAATTGTTTTATTATTTTAACTTTCGAATTGTTCATTGCAAGTGCATAGAAGTAACATTGATTTTTATATATTTATCTATTATCCAGCAACTTTGATAAAACAATTTATTATTAGTTTTAATATTTTTAATGGATTCCTTAGAAGTTTCTTTATACAAGGTCATGCTATCTGTAACTGGTTTTACTTTTTCCTTTCCAATATTGATTCCTTTTGTTTCTTTTTCTTACTCAATTGCAATGGCCAGTCTCTCCAGTGAAATGCTGAACAGAAGTGGTGAGTGTAAACACCCTTGTTCCTGATACTAGGCGTAAAGCAGTCCATCTTTCATCATTAAATATGATGTTAGCTGTGGGTTTTTCATAGATGTCTTTTATCATCTTGAGGAAATCCTCTTGTATTCATGGTTGGTTAAGTGTTTTTATCAAAGAAGTATTGGATTCTGTCAAATATTTTTTCTGAGTCTATTGAAATGACTTGTGATTTTGCTTTTTGTTCTATTTATATGATACACTACATTAATTGATTTTGGATATTGAACCAGCCTTGCATTCCTGGCCTACATCCCACTTGGTCATGGCTTATATTTCTTATTCTGTACTTCTGGATTTGGTTTGTTAGTATTTTGTTCAGGATTGGCATCCATATTCATAAGAGATATTGGTCTGTGGTTTTCTTTGGTGGCTTTGGTTTTGGTATCAGGTTAATACTGATCTCACAGGAGTGTTGTGTTGCTTCTTATTCTATTTTTTGTAAGACTTTGTGAAGAATTGGTATTAAGTATTCTTTAAATATTTGGTAGAGTTCAGTGATTAAGCCATTTAGGCCTTGACATTTCTTTGTGGATAGTTTTTTTTTTCTTGAATTACTACTACTTTAAACACTTCATTTATTATAGATCTCTCAGATTGTCTATTTTCTTCTGATTCAGTTTGGTACTTCATGCCTTTCCAGGAATTTTTTCCATTTCAACTAAGTTATCTAACTTGCTGGTGGACAACTGTTCATATATCACTTCAGATTCCTTTTTATTTCTTAACTTATTTTTTAGGTTTAGTTTGTTCTTCTTTTTCCAGTGTCTTTTTATTGTTATTATTATTACTATTATTTTAATGTGTGTGAGAAAGAGAGACAATCAGGGGAGGGGGAGTGTGAAATCAGGGGAGGGGGAGGAGAGAGAGAGAGAGAGAGAGAGAGAGAGAAATTTGAAGCAGGCTCCAGGATCTGAGCTGTCAGTACAGAGCCTGATGTGGGGCTCAAACCCATAAACCACAAGGTCATGACCTGAGCAGAAGTCGTATGCTCTGAAATGAGTCACCCAGTACCCCTCCAGTGTCTTTTTTTTTTAAGTTTATTTATTTACAGAGAGAGAGCATGCTTGTGTGAGTGGGGGAGGGGCATAGAGAGAGGGAGAGAGAGATGCTGTCATCCCAGAGCCCAAAGAAAGGCTTCATCTTATGAACTGTGAGATCATAACATGAGCCAAACTCAAGAGTCATATGCTTAACCAAATGAGGCACCCAGGTGCCCCAACCTCTTTTTCCAGTGTCTTAGGTGGAAGGCTAGGTTACTGACTTGAGATATTTCCTTCTCTTTTTTAAAATTTTTATTATTTTTAATGTTTTTTAAAAAATGTGTATTTATTTTTGAGAGAGAGACAGAATGTGAGCCAGGGATGGGCAGGGAGAGAGGGAGACACAGAGTCTGAAGGAGGCTCCAGGCTCTGAGCCATCAGCAAAGAGCCTCATGCAGGGCTCAAACCCATGAACTGTGAGATCATGACCTGAGCTGAAGTCAGACCTTAACCAACTCAGCCACCCAGGTGCCTTAATGTGGTTTTGATTTGCATTTCCCTGATCATGAGTGATGCTGAACATCTTTTCATGTGTCTGTTGTCCATCTGGCTGTCTTCTTTGGAAAAGTGTCTCTTCATGTCTTCCGCCCATTTCTTCACTGGATTATTTGTTTTTTGGGTGTTGAGTTTGATAAGTTCTTTATGGATTTTCAATACTAACCTTTTGTCCAATATGTCATTTGCAAATACCTTCTCCCATTCCATCAGTTGTCTTTCGGTTTTGTTGATTGTTTCCTTTGTTGAGCAGAAGCTTTTTATTTTGATGAGGTCCCAATAGTTCATTTTTGCTTTTATCTCCTTTGCCTTCAGAGACGTGTCAAGTAAGAAGTTGCTGTGGTTGAGGTCAGGGAGGTTGTTGCCTGCTTTCTCCTCGAGGGTTTTGATGGTTTCCTGTCTCACATTCAGGTCTTTCATCCATTTTGAGTTTATTTCTGCGTATGGTGTAAGAAAGTGGTCCAATTTCACTCTTCTGCATGTTGCTGTCCAGTTCTCCCAGCACCATTAGCTAAAAAGATGGTCTTTTTTTTCCCATTGGATGTTCTTTCCTGCTTTGGCCATTCATTTGTGGGTCCAATTCTGGGTTATCTATTCAATATCATCAGCCTATGTGTCTGTTTTTGTGCCAATACCATACTGTCTTGATGATTACAGCTTTGTAGTATAGGCTAAAATCCAGGATTGTGATGCCTACCACTTTGGTTTTCTTTTTCAACATTACTTTGGCTATTTGGGGTCTTTTGTGGTTCCATACAAATTTTAGGATAGTTTGTTCTAGCTCTGAGAAGAACGCTGGTACAACTTTGATGGGGATTGCATTGAATGTGTGGATTGCTTTGTGTAGTAATGACATTTTAACAATGTTTATTCTTCTGATCCATGACCATGGAATGTTTTCCCATTTCTTTGTGACTTCTTCAATTTTTTTCATAAGTTTTCTATAGTTTTCAGCATACATATCTTTTACATCTTTGGTTAGGTTTATTCATAGATATTTTATGATTTTTGGTGTGATTATAAGTGGGATTGATTCCTGGATTTTCTTTCTATTGTTTCATTATTGGTGTATAGAAATGCAACTGATTTCTGTACATTGATTTTATATTCTCTGACTTTGCTGAATCCATATATCAGTTCTAACAGCTTTTTGCTGGAGTCTTTCAGGTTTTCCATGTAGAGTATCACATCATCTGTGAAAAGTGAAAGTTTGACGTCTTCTTTGCCAATTTGGATGCTTTTTATTTCATTTTGTTGTCTGATTGCTGAGGCTACGACTTCCAACACTATGTTTTTATAAAGTTTTTTTTTCTAGTTTATTTATTTTTGAGACAGAGAAACAGAGCACAAGTGGGAAAGGGGCAGAGAGAGAGGGAGACACAGAATCTGAAGCAGGCTCCAGGCTCTGAGCTGTCAGCACAGAACCTGATGTGGGGCTTGAACCCCGAAACGGGATCATGACCTGAGCTGAAGTCGGACGCTTAACCAACTGAGCCACCCAAGCGCCCCCCAACACTATGTTAAACAACATGGGTAAGAGTGGACAGGCCTCTCATGTTCTTGATCTCAGAGGAAAGCTCCCAGTTTCTTCCACATTGAGGATGATATTAGCTGTGGGCCTTTCATATATGACTTTTATGATGCTAAGTTATGTTTCTTCCATCCTGGCTTTCTTGAGTGTTTTTACTAAGAAACAATGCTGTATTTTGCCAGATGCTTTTTCTGCATCTGTTGACATGATCATATGGTTCTTACCCTTCCTTTTATTAATGCGATGCGTCACACTGATTGATTTGTGAATATTGAGCCAGCCCTGCTGCCCGGGATTGAATCCCACTTGTTTATGGTGAATAATTCTCTTAATATACTCTGAAACTTGATTTGCTAGCATCTTGCTGAGAATTTTTATATCCATGTTACTCAGGGATATTGGCCTTTACCTCTCCTTTTTAGTGGGGTGTCTGTCTGGTTTGGGAATCAAGGTAATGCTGGCTTCGTAGAATGGGTCTGAAAACCAGCACCTTCCATTTCTTCTTTTTGGAACAGGGAGAGAAGAATAGGCATTAACTCTGCTTTAAATGTCTATTGGAATTTCCCTGGGAGGACACCTGGCCCAGGACTCTTATTTTTTGGGACATTTTTGATAACTTATCCAATTTCTTCGCTGGTTATGACTCTGTTCAAGTTTTCTACTTCTTCCCCTTTGAGTTTTGGTCGTGTGTGAGTGTCCAGGAATTTGTCCATTTGGGGAGGGTTGTCCAGTTTGTTGACATATGAGTTTTCATAGTATTCTCTAATAATTGTTTTATTTCTGTAGTGTTGGTTGTGATCTCTCCTCTTTCATTCTTGATTTTATCTCTTTGGGTCCTCTGTCTTTTCTTTTTGAGAAGTCTGGCTAAGTGTTTATCAATTTTGTCTATTCTTTCAAAAAACTAGCTCTTAGATTCATTGATCTGTTCTACTGGGTTTTTTTTTTTTGGATTATTTATTTTTGCTCTAATCTTTATGACTTTTCTTCTGCTGGCTTTGGGGTTTCTTTACTGCTCTGCTTCTAGTTCCTTTAGGTGTGAGGTTAGGTTTTGGAATTTGGGATTTTTCTTGTTTCTTGAGAAAGGCCTGGATTGCAATGTATGTTCCTCTGAGGACTGCCTTTGCTGCATCCTAGAGGGTTTGGACTGTCATGTTTTCACTTTCATTTGCTTCTATATATTTTTAAATTTTTCTTTAATTGCCTGATTGACCCATTCATTCTTTTAGTAAGATTTCTTTAACTTCCATACATTTGGAGGCTTTCCAAATTTTTCCTTGTGATTGATTTCGAGTTTCATAGCATTATGATCTGAAAATATGCATGGTATGATCTCAATTCTTTTATTTATTGAGGGCTGTTTTGTGACCCAGTATGTGATCTATTTTGGAGAATGTTCCATGTGCACTCCAGAAGAATGTGTATTCTGCTGCTTTTGGGTGAAAAGTTCTGAATATATCTGTCAAGTCCATCTGGTCCAGTGTGTCATTCAAGGCCATTGTTTCTTTATTGATTTTCTGCCTAGATGATCTGTCCATTGTTTTAAGTGGAGTATTAAAGTCGCCTACAACTACAGAATTATTATCAATAAGATTGCTTATGTTTGTAATTAATTGATTTATATATTTGAGTGTGTCAAGTTGGGGGCATGCATAAACTTTTACAATTGTTTGCTCTTCTTGGTGGATAGACCCCTAATTATGATTTAATGCCATTCTCCATCTCTTGTAACAGTCTTTAGTTTATTTTTTTAACATTTTTTAATGTTTTATTTATTTTTGATACAGACAGAGACAGAGCATGAGAGGGGAAGGGGCAGAGAGAGAAGGAGACACAGAACCGGAAGCAGGCTCCAGGCTCTGAGTTAGATGTCAGCACAGAGCCCGACACTGGGCTCGAACCCACGAATGTGAGATCTGACCTGAGCCGAAGTCGGAGGCTTAACTGACTGAGCCCCCCAGGCACCCTACAGTCTTTCATTTAAATCAGGTTGTCTGATAGAAGTATGGCTACTCCAGCTTTCTTTTGACTTCTAGTTGCATGATAGGTGGTTCTCTATCCCCTCACTTTCAATATGAAGCTGTCTTCGGGTCTAAAACAAGTCTCTTGGGGCACCAGCGTGGCTCAGTCAGTTGAGTGTCCAACTTCGGCTCAGGTAATGATCTCGCGGTTTGTGAGTTTGAACCCCCCATTGAGCTCTGTGCTGACAGCTCAGAGCCTTGAACCTGCTTCAGGTTCTGTGTCGCCCTCTCTCTTTCTGCCCCTCCCCCATTCATGCTCTGTCTGTCCATCTCTCGCAAAGATAAATAAACACACCAAACAGAGCTTGCAGGTGATCGAGTCGGCCATGGAGAGGGACCGTTACATGAGCCCCATGGAGGCCCAGGAATTTGGCATCTTAGACAAGGTTCTGGTCCACCCTCCCCAGGACGGCAAGGATGAGCCTGAGCTGGTGCAGAAGGAGCCTGTGGCGGCCACGGCGGTGGCAGAGCCTGCCCTGGCAGGCGTCTGAGACCTGGCCCTCACCCTCCAGAGGGGAAGCTGGGGGGGGGGGCGGGGACCCTGCCCACCCCTCGCTGCTGAGCCTGGAAGGGCCCCGGAAGGAACTCTGGATGGATCTGGGGGTGCTGCTAAGGCCAGATACCTTAAATGAGATACTGTGACTTTCAATTAAATCTTTGTAGTCTTTGATCCCCATCTGTGTCGCCTTCCCTCCCCCTCCACCGTGGCGCACACCTGAGTGCCCTTCACAAGGCCTCGTCTGCTTTCGCCTTGACCCTGAGACTCTGACCTTCAGTTCCCTAACTTCAGCAAACTCTGCTGAGCAAATTCGACACTTCAGGCATCGTTCTAGATGCCATGGTGTATGGTAAAGAAAACAACAATCCCTGTCCTCAAAGAACTTACTTTTGTGGGGGTAGAAGTTTTTTAAAGAGCAGGGAAAGAGGCATGCAGTGTGAGTGTGTGACAGTTTTAGACGGGGTGGCCAATGAAGGCCTTGCCGAGAAGGTGAGGCTTGAACAAAGAGATCTGAGGTGAGGGAGGGATAGAACAGTCCAGGCAGCAGGCATAGCAAGTGCAAAGGCTCTGTGGTAGGACTGTGGCCACCACTGTGGGAGGGGCCACAACGAGGCTCCAGTGACCGCAGTGGAGAGGCAGGGGGCAGTGGAGCTTTGAGAGCAGAAAGGAAGGAGGACAGACCTCGTAGATCTGAGCAAGGAGGGGGATGGGCCACAGAGGATTCTGAGAACGAAAAGCAGGAAGACTGTGGCTCCCACAGAGTGGTGAGCAAAGTGCAGCCAGCCTGGAAGCCTGGAGACCCTTTGGGAGACTTGGAACAATAAGAATAATCAGGAAAAGGCTGGTGGCCCCAGCTGGGTGGTCAGAAGGGGTAAGATTTCCAGCCAGGTTTTTTTTTAAGTGTTTATTTTTTAAAAAACATTTTTTAATATTCATTTTTGAGAGACAGAGAGAGCATGAATGGGGGAGGGGCAGAGAGAGCGAGAGAGAGAGAGACAGAATCCAAAGCAGGTTCCAGGTTCCAAGCTGTCAGTGCAGAGCTTGGCGCAGGGCCTGAACCCACAAACTGTTGGATCATGAGCTGAGCCGAAGTCAAACGTTTAACCAAGTGAGCCACTCAGGCACCCCTGTTGTTTATTTTTGAAAGAGAGTGAGCAGGCACAAGCAGGGGAGGGGCAGAGTGAGAGGGAGACACAGAATCTGAAGCAGGTTCCAGGTTCCAAGCTCTGAGCTGTCAGCGCAGAGCTGGACCCGGGGCTTGAACCCACAAACCGTGGGATCACAACCTGAGCCAAAGTCAGATGCTAAACCAACTGATCCACCCAGGCGCCCCCTCCAGCCCCTTTAAAGGCAGAATGAACAGGCAGAAAGGCTGGGGGGAGGAGCATATAAGGAGGCCGGGAATCAGGAGTTGAGTTTAGCCACGTTACTTCTGGTGTTTGATGTGCCTCAGACATCCCAGAAGATGATGAATCTGTGGTCAGAGTTGGGAATAAAACTGTAAAATAAAATAAAAATGTAGGTCGATAAATAAGCAGTGAGGCTAAGAACTGTCTGCTGGATTTGGCACAGTGGAAGTCACAATGGTCTCAGGAGGGAGCACTTCCGGTGCTGTGGGAGCCAAAGCCAGATTGGAATGCACCAAGTCGGGGCAGGAAGATGGGAGCTGGACAAGTTTTTCAAGGAACTTTGTTGTGTAAGGAGAGCAGAGGACATGGGACTGTCACTGGAGGAGCCAGGGAATCAGTATTTCCACAGGTATTTCTAAAACGCTAAATCTTTTAAAAGACAACCACAATGCCATTTTGAAACCTAAAAAAGTAACAGTACTTACTATGGTCAAATAAATATTCAACCAGTGTCCAAAAAAAAAAAAGATAAATAAACATTAAAACAAGTCTCTTGTAGACAGCATGTAGATGGATCTTGATTTCTTTATTCATTCTGATACCCTATGTCTTTTGATTGGGGCATTTAGTCCATTTACATATTATTGAAAGATAATTGATAATTTACATATAATTGAGTGATTGTGTTTTCTGTAGGTTTCATGCTTGTGGTGATGTCTCTAGTCCTTTGTAGTCTTTGCAACATTCCCCCTTAGGATCTCCTGCAGGGGTGGTTTAGCCTGGTTCAGGTCATGAACTCTGTCAGTTTTTGTTTGTCAGTTTTGTTTGTAGCCTTTATCTCTCCTTCTATCTGAATGACAACCTCGCTGGATAAAGGATTCTTGGCTGCATATTTTTTCTATTCAGCACATTGAATATTTCCTGCCACTCCCTTCTGGCCTGCCAAGTTTCAGTGGACAGGTCTGCTAATGCCCTTATGTGTCTACCCTTGTAGGCCAAGGCCCATTTGTCCCTAGCTGGTTTCAGAATTCTTTCTTTGTATTTTGCCAGTTTCACTATGATGGGCCATGGTGAAGACCCGTTCTCGTTGATTCTGAAGGGAGTTCTCTGTGCCTCCTGGATTTGGATGTCTGCCTCCTTCCCTAGATCGGGGAAGTTCTCAGCCGTAATTTGTTCAAGTAAACCTTCTACCCCTTTCTCTCTCTTCTTCTTCTTCTGGAACTCCTATGATATGAATATTATTAAGTTATCACTTAGTTCTCTAATTCTCTCCTCATGATCTAGTATTTTCTTATTTCTTTTTCTCAGCTTCATCATTTTCCATAATTTTATCTTCTATTTCACTTATTCTCCCCTCTGCTTCCTCCATCCTTGCTGTCATTGCAACTAGTTTATTTTGCATCTCATTTCCAGCATCTCTTAATTCATTGGGACTGTTTCTTAGTTCCTTGATCTCTGCAGCAATAGATTCTCTCCTGTCTTCTATGCTTTTTTCAAGCCCAGCTATTAATCTTATGACTATTATTCTAAATTCTTGATCAGATATATTGTTTATATCTATTTTGAGCAATTCTCTCTACCTGTCATTTCTTCCTGGAATTTCTTTTGAGAATTCATCTGTTTCATCATTTTGGCTAGTTTTCTGTCCTTATGTTTTAATATCTAGTTGTGTGTCCTGCACCTGTGAGCGCTACTATATTAAAAAGGGTCATATGCTGTCCGGGGCCATCAGGAGGCGTTTTTGGAGTGTGTTGCCTGCTCTCTGTTGTTGTGACTCTAGTTGCTTTATCTTCCTACTCGTAGTGGTGGCTTGGACCTTCCATCAGGTGTGCTTTGATTTGTTCATTGAGTAACTCTGGAAAAAAAATTTAAGGGCGGTGGTGGTGGTGGTGGAAGAAACCTTATCCCACACAAAGAAAGAAATGATAGGGGCAGGGAAAAAGAAAAGAAAAAAAAATTTGACCCAGGCAGAGAATCAGAGAAACTTTAAGACTTAAGCCAGAGAAAGAGAGAGAGAGAGAGAGAGGAAAATAAAGAAGAAGGAAATACAGAAAAGGTGTAAAAAAATATGTCTGCCTAAACAAACCAACAACCAAAACAGAGAAGGGAAGAAATAAGAGGAAGGAAGGAAGGCAGGCAGGCAGGCAGGAAAGAAAGAAAGAAAGAAAGAGAAAGAAAGAAGGAAAAAATATATATATATATAATAAGAATTGACTGGGGCGCCTGGGTGGCTCAGTTGGTTAAGCCTCCGACTTCAGCTCAGGTCAGATCTCACGTTTGTGAGTTCCAGTCCCACATCAGGCTCTGTGCTGACAGCTAGCTCAGAGCCTGGAGCCTGCTTCCGGTTCTGTGTCTCCTTCTCTCTCTGCCCCTTCCCCTCTCATGCTCTGTCTCTCTCTGTATCAAAAATAAATAAAACATTTAAAAAATTAAAAAAAAAAAAAGAATTGACCAAGAACCAAATCAGAAAATGCAAAATTGTTGGACCAATATCAGACGGTGCCTTGGAACCGGTGTTTGACTGGTCTGGAGGCTGGAAGAGAGGCCGTCTTGTCTGGTCAGCGTCAACCTCCCTCCGGTGGATACACGGTTACAGGCCTCGAGGGGCGGGGTTTGGTGTAACGGGTCTCGCCTCTACTGTGGGCCGTCCTATTCCCTGGACCCCACCATGTTGGTGATGAGGAGAAAAATGGTGACACCCCAGTCTCTCCTCCACCAGGCGTCCCAGACCACCCTGCTCAGCTGTCCTCACAGCACCGTGCAGGCCAGTTTGTCCTGCTCCACGGCCTCCTGAGCCCCCAGGTGCTCGGCTGGGATCAGACCCCTGATGTCTTAAAGGATCCGGCTCTACGCCCCAGTTCTGGGGTAGTGCCACTCTGCCCAGCCAACAGAGGGTCCTTGGCTGGCAGGCGCGGGCAGGGCCTTTTGTCCTTGGAGCGGCTAGACACCCTCTTCCCACAGCACTGGAGGGAGGGGACTGCTCTCTCCGACTGCACCTCTGAGCTGGCTCCCTGCCCCACCAGGCGCGTGCACAGGGCAGCAGGGGAAGCCCCACGACCCTGGGGCGCCACTCCTAAGGCTGTTTGCACGTCAGACACTGGCTCTCCTTCCGTTTTTTCTGTTCCCCTGTCCTCGGTCCAGAGAGGTTTTACTCACGACCAAATACAATGCTCCACTTCCACAGCCTCTCTTTTTCTTCCTTTTTCTCTCCACAGAAGGGCACCCCTCCCCTCCCTGCCTCTGCCACCGGCTTTATCTCTCCCAATTTGTGATCACGCACCTATGGCCCCTGAAACTGTCCCCATGGGCCCCTGGAGAAGTCTCTGTCATTCTGTAGCCCAGATTCCCGGAATTCCAAGTCTTCTGGCCTCAACGCTGCTGTTCCAGGGACAGGGGAACTTCTGGCCTCCTCCTTCTCAGCCACGTCTCTCTTCCTTCAGTGTTTCTTGTAGGGTAGGACTGCCAGCAATACGTTCTCGCGGTTTTGTTTACGCGGGAAAATCTTTCTTTCACCTTCATGTTTGAAAAGATAGCTTTGCTGGATACAGGACTCTTGGCTGACAGCTGTTTCTCTGCCTGCTCTGAGGGCGTTATCCCACTGCTTTTTGTGCTCTGGTTTTTGTTGAGAAGTTGGGTGTTCATATTTTTTAGATTCTCTTGGGAGTTAAGAACTTGGGTTTTTCTTGCTGCTTTCAAGATTTTCTTTCTTTTTTTTCTTTTTTAAAATAATTTTTTAATGTTTTTATTTATTTTTGAGACAGAGAGAGACAGAGCATGAGAGGGGGAGGGACAGAGAGAGAAGGAGACACAGAACCGGAAGCAGGCTCCAGGCTCTGAGCTAACTGTCAGCACAGAGCCTGACGCGGGGCTCGAACCCATGAACATGAGATCTGACCTGAGCCGAAGTCAGAGGCTTAACTGACTGAGCCACCCAGGCGCCCCCTGCTCTTTGACTTTTAGCTTGCTTGCCGTATCGTGTCTATTTGTGGTTTTCTTTGTATGTATTTTACTTGGACTTTGTTGAGCTTCCGGGATGTATATACTGTTTTTCAATAAATTTGGGAAGATTTCTGCCATTGTCTCTTTGAGTTTTTTGGGTTTTTTTTTTTCCTGCACCTTCCCCTCTATCATCTCCTCCTGGGAATCCTGTTACATGAATGGTGATGTGCTCAGGGGTGTCCCATGTTTCTCTGAGGCGCTCTTGTTTTTTGTTCCTTCTTTTTTCTCTCTATTCTTCAGTTTGTATAATCTCTGTCAATCTACATTCAAGTCCACTTATGTTTTTCTTATGCCAGTTCAATTCTACTGTGAAGATCTTCTAGTGTTTTTTTTGGCAAGGGTGCGGAGAAAGGGGAGCCCTCTTGCACTGCTGGTGGGGATGCAAACTGGGCAGCCACTCTGGCAAAGAGTACGGAGGTTCCTCAGAAAGTTAAAAATAGGACTACCCTAAAATCCAGCAACAGCACTACTAGGAATTTATCCAAAGGATACAGAAGTGCAGATTCATAGGGGCACATGTACCCCAATGTTTATAGCAATGCTATTGACAATGGCCAAAGGACGGAAAGAGCCCAAATGTCCATCAAGTGATGACTGGATAAAGAAGATGTGATATCACACACACACACACACACACACACACACACACACACACTTATACACAGTGGAATATTACTCATCCATCAAAAAGAATGAAATCTTGCCATTTGCAATGATGTAGATAGGGCTAGAGTGTGTTATGCAAAGTGAAATAAGTCAGAGAAAGACAAATATCATATGATTTCACTCATGTGTGGAACTTAAGAAACAAAATAGATGAACGTAGGGGAGGGAGGCAAAAGAGAGAGGGAAACAAACCATAAAAGACTCTTAACAATAGAGAGAGGGGGTGCCTGGGTGGCTCAGTCGGTTAAGAGTCCGGCTTCAGCTCAGGTCATGATCTCATGGTTTGTGGGTTCAAGCCCCGTGTCGGGCTCGGTGCTGACAGCTCAGAGCCTGGAGCCTGCTTCAGATTCTGTGTCTCCCTCTCTCTCTGACCCTCCCCTGCTCGCACTGTCTCTCTCTGTCTCTAAAAAAAAAATATGAAAAAAAAAAGCAATAGAGAAAGAACAAACAGAGGGTTGATGGAGGTGGGCGAGTGGGGGATGGGCTAGACGGGGCGTTAAGGAGGGCGCTTCTTGTGATGAGCGCTGGGTGTCATATGTCAGCGATGAATCACTGACCTCTACTCCCGAAACCAATATTACACTGCATGTTAACTAGAATTTAAATACAAATTTGAAAAGAAAAAAAAAAGCACCTTCTAGTGAATCTTCCGTTTTACTTATTGTATTTTCCAACTCCGTAACGTCCCTTTGGTTCTTTCCACAATTTCGGTCTCTTTATTACGTTCTCTATTTGACAAGACAGCTCTTCATGCCTTCCTTGACTTTTTTTGATCACGGTTTCCTTCAGTTCTGTAAACACGTGTAAAATGACTACTTTAAAGTCTTTTTCTGGTAAATCTGACATCTGGTCTCTCTCACAGGCAGTTTGTGTGCCTGAATTTTTTCCTGCCTGTGGTCATGCTTTCTTGCTTTTTGTTTCGTTTTGTTTCATTATTGTTATTTTCTTATTTGCTGAGTGACAACTGGGTAATTTCGGTGACGTCTCCTTCCTCCTCACAAGGTTCAGCCTCTGATAATCTTCCCTGGGAGACACAGTTTGGAATGCTCCGGGCACCCGGGGTGACGTTCAGGCAGGTCTCACATTCCGACCACACCCAGCTGTTAAACTGCGCTAATTTCCAACTGATTTTTCTGTCATTTTCAACAATACCCTGGGGGCATACATTGTTCCACAAAGAATCAAATCAACTCTGGCTCTTTTGAAGGAATACTGTATGGTTCATAATTTTAAAAAACTTTTTAATGTTTAATATTTATTTTCGAGACAGAGTGTGAGCAGAGAAGGAACAGAGAGGGAGACACCGAATCGGAAGCAGGCTCCGGGCTCTGAGCTGTCAGCACAGAGCCTGATGTGGGTTCCTGACCTGAGCCGAAGTCAGAGGCTTAACCGACTGAGCCACCCAGGCGCCCCAAAACCGCACGGTTCTTGAGAGCACCTTTATGTCTGAACCTCTTCACTCTCTGCTACAAATGAGGTCAGTTCCAGGAAGAGAGTGTGAGCTGTTTTATGGGCAGTTTCTATCCCCGGGCAAACCTCTGAGCGGCTCTGGAACCAGGGGTGGGGACAATGGCAGCTTCTCTCTGAGTAATGCCCCTGCTTTAGGAGCTGAGCCCTGTGAGGAGACCGGGAGGGATCTGCCTGAGGTCCTTTCCGCCTGCCCCTCCTGGTGTGCAGTCACCACGTCTGAGGTGAGGCTGGAGGGGCTGGGCCCCAGCGTTCCCAGCATCCTGTGCTCAAAGCACTGGCTCTGTTCCAGGAATGGAGGCCGGGCAGAGGGGAGGCCTCTCACCCGCAGTCATGCACTTAGCCTCAGCAGTCAGTAGCTGGAGCAGCCTTGAGAAACGCTGGCATCTTGGGTCTCCCAGGGAGAAGGCCCTCTTCCTGGAAGCAAGGGCGAGAGGGGCCCTGTGGTCTTGGTCTGGGGGAAGAGGGCTTGCATCTGGTTGGTTTGAGTGGGAAGGGTTAGAGGCTGCCTGGGGGCCACGGGTTGGGCAATGGAAACCTGAGGAGGTAAAAGGGCCCACAATGACCCAGTAAGAATCGCTATCGCCTTGGGGGGGCGCCCCAGTGCAGTGGGTCGACCCTCATAAAGTCAGTGGGGACACCCTGACTGAAATCATGACCCCAAGTTGGAGCTCCATTCCCTTTGGTGAACGGCCCTTTGGGAATCGGTAACGGGTCTTTTCCACTATGGGATGAGCCCCTTCTCTTCCTTCAGACTCACCCTTGGGCCGTATTCTTGGTTTTTTTTTTTTTTAAGTGTTTTTTATTTATTTTTGAGAGACTGAGAGAGACAACGCGAGCAGGGGAGGGTCAGAAAGAGAGGGAGACACAGAATCTGAAGCAGGCTCCAGGCTCTGAGCTAGCTGTCAGCACAGAGCCCGACATGGGGCTCAAACCCAAGAACCGTGAGATCATGACCTGAGCGGAAGCCAGACGCTTAACTGACTGAGCCACCCAGGCGCCCCTGGGCTGTATTCTTAAAAACTGATGAATTTGACCCCAAGGCCTGAGGAGAAAATGTCTCCTCTCTTCTTGTCATGTTTCCCGGCCTCAGGAAACACTCCCAGATCAAGAGGCATGGCCCCTCCACAGAGCTCTTTCTTAAAATACTACATTTTCCAGCTTGACCTCTTACACCAGAACTCCTCCAAATGGTCAGAAGTCTTGTATGTCCAAGCCTTCATGGCATTGTCCCCAAACTCCGGGTCCCCACAAAAACTGTAGGTGTCTTTCTTGGTTTCATGGCCCATCTAACCCTGTGGACATCCTAGATGACCCCTCTTCTATTCCCTCTGGTCAGTTTTTCCCTCCCCTGAAGGTCCAGAGGTTCCCGTGGACCCTACTAACGCCCTGGGGGCGACTGCCATTGCCACTACCGTGCCACCACCCTACAAGGTCCCCTCTCTTACATCCCATACCCACCTGGCGCTAACTATGAGTCTAAGAACCCAACTTCCTTTTCTCCACAAAATGTCACACCCAGCAGTGAGGTGGCAAACAGGGAGGCAGGGACCGTAGGGTCCACATTCCCTTTCCAATGTCTGATCTGTCTCAGAGAGAAACAAAATTTGGGGTTTTTTTCACCCCAACACCCCCACAACCCATCCCAGTAGCTTCGAGGTTCTTTATGGGAGAACTTTCTTCCAGACAAATCTTATATTAGGCCCTGACATCCGCTGTCTCGCACATCATGTTGCATCCCTCAGGCACACTGGGTCCCACTAATGAGCAAAACCAGTACAGCCCCAAACCTGGCCCCACTTCCTCTGGAAGCAACATCCAAAACTTACATCCGGGGACTGGGTATACCCCAGGACCCTTTCTCAGAACAAAAAGGCACGTGAACCTGTATGAACGGGGTCCTACCGCGTTCTCCCGACCACAACAGTGGTTGGGGCACCAACAGTGGTACCAACAGTGGTAACCCCTCGCGGCTTCTCCTCGTGGATGTATCTTTTCGGAATCAAGATGGCTCCTGCCCCAGATGAGGAGGCCTCGCCAGGCACAGCTGTGAGCCATTGGAGAGCTACATGTTGTTCACATGAGACCCAGGTGATACATACCTGAGGCCTGGAGACCCAGGACTCTGGCCCCTTCTGGTCCCCATTCTCTCGCATTCAATCCTTCTATTATATTATCTTAGAAAAACTCCCTACTCTCCTCCCCAAACTCTCGGGATCTCTCCTTCCCAGTCACAAGACTTCATTCTCGACTTTTTCCTTCAGGGTGACCTCTCTGAATTTACTTGGTCAGAAATCATAACTTTCCTGGAGCTGCTCCCTGCTTGGGGTCCTGCTCTCACAGCCCAATCATCACCCCGTTTGGGGCCAACCTTGGTCTGTCATCGGAACCTTCTTTGGGTGTGTATCCAGTCTCTCCTTGGCTTCTCCCTTGTGGGGTATTCAATAAACCTCTCTTTTTTTCTCTCTCTTTGTTTTAGAGAGAGAAAGCACATGAATGGGGAAGGGGCAGAGAGGGGAGGGGAAAGGGGATCCGAAGCAGACTCTGCTGATCGCAGAGAGCCCCATGTGGGGCTCGAACTCACAAACCATGAGATCACGCCCTGAGCCAAAGCTGGACACCCAACTGACTGAGCCGCCCAGGCTCTTTCGTTCTGCCTTGGGTGAATTCTTTCACCACCCTTGCAGCCGGATTCCCCCGGATTATCCCCACCAGAGGGGTCTCTGTGCTGTTGGTCTGGGGGACGGGGACCTGTGCTGTTGGTCTGGGGGGTGGGAAGCCAGTGCTGTTGGCTGAAGTGGTCTGGAGTCTTCACCTCACTGAGCCGGAAGGAGGGTGAAGGGAGGGAGTGCTCTTGGTTCAAATCCCACAGACCCGCCTATCTTGCCAAGTCTCCCTAATTGTTCTTGAGTGGTTTTTCTTTCTCCGTTCACCCTTTGGACCATTTCCAGAAGCTTTAAACATGTTTTCGGTGTTGTTTACTGGTTTCCACCGGTTTTATGGGAAGCAGGTTGTGGCACCCCCTTGTGCTGGTTCTGCCGGATGTCTGTCTCTGAAAGCAGAGCTCTGTTTTGTTTTGATTTTTTTTCTCCACCTCGCTGGCGAAAACGCACAAAACCTTGCACAGAGCTGGGCGCAGAGGAGAGGCTCCAGAGATGGTTCTGAAGTGAAGAAGCCCCAGAAAACAACGTGATCCTTTCTCTCTACTGTCTTGTTGAACTTTCCCTGACCAGTGTTTCCCTCCCTGCCCAGGATGAAAACTCACATGTCTCAGCCGATGTCTGATAATAACAAGTCCCCCTTCCTGACTCCTTGGGGGGTTAACGGTACAGTCCAGCCTGATAATTACAAGGCTCCAACTTTCATTGAAACTGCACTTCCCCGGGGCGCCTGGGGGGCTCCGTCGGTTAAGTGTGAGACTTCAGTTCAGCTCATGATCTCATGGTTTGTGAGTTTGAGCCCCGCGTCAGGCTCTGTGCTGACAGCTCAGAGCCTGGATCCTGCTTCCAATTCTGTGTCTCCCTCTCTCTCTGTCCCTCCCTTGCTCGTGCTATGTCTCTCTCTCAAAAATAAATAAACATTTTAAACAACGAAAGAAGGAAAGAAGAAAAAAGAAGACACTTCACTTCTCTGACCCCCCCACCCCAGATCCAGACCTGGAATGGGGAGTCGTGATCAATTTCTCTGTCTTCCTGTCTGAGGTCTCAAGTTGCCATTTCTTTTTTTTTTAATTATTAAAAAAGATTTTTTTTGAAAGAGAGAGAGGCAGATTGTGAGCAAGGGAGGGGCAGAGAGAGGGAGACACAGAATCTGAAGCAGGCTTCAGGCTCTGAGCTGTCAGCACAGAGCCCGACAAGGGGCTTGAACTCATGAACTGTGGTATCATGACCTGAAGTTGGACGCTTAACTGACTGAGCCCCCCCAGGCGCCCCTCAAGCTGCCATTTCTATCTCTGATCCCCCTAGGACCAGCCCCGAGGGTGATGGGTGTACTTGTCTCCTGTGGCTTCTGCATGGAGTCCTCACTTTCTCTAGTGGCTTTAACAACACCAGGGTATTCTGTACAGTTTTGGAGGCCGAAGTCCAAAACCAGTCCCACTGGGCCAACATCAAGGTGAGGGCGGGCAGCCTCCTTCTATCCGTGAGTGGGTGGCCGTTCTCAGCTCCCGGCGTCCTTGGCTCGTGTTCCCTCCCTCCATCTACCAGAAACCTAGGTAGCATCCATCGGGCTTCTGTCACGTTCCTGCTTCTTCCATGTCAGACCTCCCCCCCCTCAGAGGACTCTTGAGGTTACACTGAGGGCCGCCCCTGAATAATCCAGGATCCTGCCCCCCCGTCTCAGGATCCTTACCTCAGCCACACCTGCGAAGTCCCCTTGTCAGAGGAAGGAACATTCCCAGGCCTGGGATTAGGAGCTGGATGTCTTTGGGCCGATAATCAGCCTGCCACAGGGGATTAGGGTCTAAGGCCTGAGCGTCTTTCCAGCTGGCTCAGTCGTGGGCCGCTAGTGACCAACGCTCGCTGATTTTTGTCTCCTGTGGGCAGCTTTAGAGGCACCTCCGTGGGGACCCTGGCTGCGGTTCCCCCAGGGGGCTTGACGCCCCTCCCAGCCAGCAGAGCTGATGCCATCTTCCTTCCAGACCCCGCCACCCACCCTCAGCTCAGCTGCCCCCAGCCGCCAGGGGCCGTCTCAGTCAAGTCCCCGTTGGGCGTCCCGTCTGGTCTCTGGGAATTCGGACAATTGGCCGCCCACCCCCACACCCCTCCCTTGACTGTGCGCACTGCCGGGGCGCCAGGCTGAGGTCACGCGCAGGGGCGAGCATGGGCCTGGCTCAGGTTTGCCTGGACTTGAACTCCAGCCCTTACCAGCCCTATGCCCTTAGGGGAGCTACTCACCTTCTGTGCGTGACCTGGCACAGAACAAGTCCTTTGAAAAACATAAACCAACCCAGCCACCTGGCCCCCAAGTCCCAGGGGACACACGGTCCGCTGCACAAGGAGGCCCCTCCCACCTCTGCCCCGGGCACCTCGGATTTGGGGGGGGGGGTGGAGTCCCAACTCCCTGACTGCACCATTCTGGGGCTTTGAAGCCTGAGCTGAAACTGAGCCGGAAACATCCTGTCGCACGGGGGCGGGGCGGCGGAAGCCAGGGAGGGGCTGCGGGCGCCAGCCAGGTCTGGCCCCCTAGGGCTCCCACCGCCTCTGCCCTGTGCCTCTTCTGGGTCCACAACTTTTTCTTTTTAAACTAAACCTTTTATTTGGAGATGACTGTGGGTTCACATATATCGTAGCAACTTTTTACATGGAAAAATTTCAAACCTTCCGAAAAGCCATGGGAAGGGCAGAATGACACCCATATACCCCTCACCCCTGCTCACCAATCCATATCTGATTGGGTTCATGGCTTTTAATCTATTATCCGTAACTCCATAGACACACATAGAAATAAATGTAGAAATATGGACATAGTCTGTCTACTAGGAATATATTTCCTTTTTTTTAAAGTTTATGTTTTATTCATTTTGAAAGGGGAGGGGGAAAGAAGAGAGAGAGAGAGAGAGAGAGAGAGAGAATCTCAAGCAGGCTCTGTGCTGTCTGCAGGGAGCCTGACGTGGGGCTCCAACTCACAAACCTCATGACCATGATCTGAGCCAAAATCAAGAGTCAGACGCTCAACCGACTAAGTCACGCAGGCGCCCCTAGGAATTCTATTTCTAAAGACTCGTATATATAGATATCTAGATATAGAGAGAATATATAGATGTATATAGAGAGAGAATAGATGAATATGTTTACATAGGATGCATGTGTGGGGGGGGTGGTTATACGCATCCCCCCCCCCCCGCCCTGCCGGTGTGGTGGTTCTAGAAGGAATAACAACACCACAGTAATAAGTATAATGAGCACCAGCTCGATCCTGGTTAAACACACCCTCCGCTTCCCGGGCAGAGGGCAGCTGATTCTCGGGCTGGGGCAGGAGAAGTCTTAGATGAACCTGGAACATACTGGCAGAAAGGAAGTGCTCAGAGAACGATGGGGATGTGTCATCATTCTGGGGAGTCCCGAGGGGTAAGAGGACAAGGAAAGGGGTCCCACTGGCCAGATCTGGGGCACCCTGAGCATTTCGGAGCATTCCTTGCAGTGACAGGTTGTCATCCATTGACTAAAACACGAACACATGACGTAACCATGTTGATATAAACAAAGCAGGAAAACCTCTTTTACAGGAAAAAACCAGTCTGGCTTCACACTGATCCATCCAGCTCCGTCCCGCACCGCAGGGCCCTTCCTCTTTCGGCCTCTCCTCTTCCAGGTTTGGGTCTCCTTTCTTTCCCGGAGAGAACCAGGGTTCTGAACAATACCGCCGTATTTATCCGTTTATGCTCTTTCCCACGGTACCCACTCGGCTGCTCCAGGGTACCACAGTCCATAACAAACCTACTCAGGGAAGGTCAAGTTTATCTGCAGTTCTTTCCGACCTTCAGATCTCAGTCGCACTGCCTGGTGTTTAAACCGGAAGAGGCACCTTCCAAATTGGGCTTTGATGGATGCGTAGGAGTCTCCCAGGAAGAGAAAGGGGAACAGAAGACCCCGCAAAGGGACATGCATGTGCTGAAGGCTAGGGAACGAGAGTGGTGTGCCTCCTGAACTAGAGCAGGGGCCCCGCGTTGGCTGCAGGGAAAGGAGTAACAGAGTGAGTCTGGAGAGGAGTGTGGTGGGGGTTGGGCGCAGTGGCTTCGAAGGGCCTTGAATGTCAGGCAAGAAGCTTGGGTTGATGTAGCAGGTGCTGGGGAGTCCCGAGGGGCACTAGGGTTTGGGAAATGTGGAGGGCAGATGGGCGTGTTGGTGGGGGTGACTGGGACCCTGAGCTGCCGGGATGGCTTCGGGGCACTTCTCTGGAAAGCTCTGTCTCTCATCTGTGACTTGGGTAAAGGACAGGATCCGCTCCCAGGGCTCCCCGGGGACTCCCCGCGAGCCGCACCTGGACTTCAGGGTCTGCGGTAGAGGCTGGGCCTCTCACACGCTCTCCGCGCTCTGTGACATGTCTGCTTCCTGTTTCTCCTCCCTCAGGGGCAGCCTCAAAAGAACACACGCGCTCTCAAAACAAAGGAAGACGGGTCCTGGACCGCAGAGGAAGCAGGAAGCGGTGACCCTGCTCTGAGCCCAGCTGCCGGGGCCCGGGGACAGCGGGATGGAGTCCGTGGCCCTGTACAGCTTCCAGGCCACCGAGAGTGATGAGCTGGCCTTCAACAAGGGGGACACGCTCAAGGTAGGGTGGCCGGAATGGGCCGAGTTGGCCACGCGTGGAATGGGGGGGAGAAGAATGAGGGGCCCAGGATGGCCCCCCAGACAGAGTCCAGCTTCTAGAGAAGGACAGGCCCAGCTTCTCCGGTTACTGGCTGTGGGATTCCAGACAAGCCACTTCCTCCCTCGGAGCCTCAGTTTCCTCATCTAGGAAATGGGGGGATAATTAATTATGACCCGTCCTTTGGGGGCTGTTGTGAGGACTCAAGGAGACATTACCATAGTGCCTGGCAGGAGTTGGTTCAACGCCCAGTTTTCTGGCAAAGAATTTGAAAACACAGTTGAAAGGAGGGAGGGAGTGGGGGAGAGAAGGACAGAAAAACACTCAAGAAAGAATCAGGTGCACACACTCACCTACTGGGGCTGAAAGAACTGCGACTGAAGGGTAAGAATGAGCTTCCCAGCAGTGTGGAGAAAAGGGAAAGGAGAGTCATACTCGTGTCTCCTTGTCTGCCCCCCTTTTTTTCGTTTTTATTGTTTATTTATTTTTTATTTGAGAGAGAGAGCACGTGTGCGAGAAAGGGAGAGGGACAGAGGGAGAGAGAGAGAGAGAAAATCTTAAGCAGGCTCCATTCTGCAACCCTGGGATCATGACGTGAGCCAAAATCAGGAGTCAGGCACACGATCGACTGAGCCAACCCAGGTTCCCCTCTTTGATGAACATCGCAGCAAGGTGGTCCAGGCAGATGGGTTTGTGGGCGCTCTCTCTGGAAACATCCCTGCTTACAAGTCTGCATATGTGAGCCGAGGTCAGAAGCCGCCATGCCAAGATTTAGGCACTGAGTGCCGCTGATTCCCGTTAAGGAAGTCACTGCCCTTCCCTGGGCCTCAGTCTCCACGCTGGAGTCGTGGCCATTAGACGGGGCATCTCTCCACCCGGCTGGGCCCCAAGCTTCAAGCGCAAGAGGAGGGGACAGGAACTCCTGTTTGCTGACACCCTGCGATAGCTGGGTCCCGAGCTCAGCAACTCAGGCCCATGTGCCAGTGAAGCTGCCGAGGTGGGAGAATCAGCCCCCCTTTCCCAGGGGACTAAACTGAGGCACAGGGAGGGGACACAACTTGCTTGGCATGGGGCCAGATTTGGGGTGACCCTACCTCCTGTGACTCTGGAATCTTCATTCTGTTCCCGTGAGGCTGGGCTGGGGTTTGGGGAGCATGACGTGTGTCCCCTTAAGGAACTCCCTCTCTATGCCGGCATGCCTGCCCCCGTGTCCCGAGTGCTGGCTGGGGGCCCGGGGACAGGTGGCCAGCTGGGGACGGGGGCAGGCTTAGCACCGGCACCACCTTGCCAGGTGTGAGACCTTCCATGAGACCCTGGTCTAGTTCACAGACCTCGCCGACTAATCAGAGCAGTTTGGGGTGTGTAGGGGAGGAGGGCAGCGAGGAAGTAGGGGTGAGGGGGGCATTGGGCTGCAGCTGGGACCCAGAGTGACCAGTCTGCGGTGGATGGGAGGGTCCGTGGGCACCCCCAGGCCACTGTAGTAAAGACTGTGACGTCTCCACTTTCCTCCCAGATCCCAGTGCCCGCGACCCCCCCCCCCCCCAGTACTGCTCAAGTTTCCCGCTACCCTCTGCTAAGGCGTCAGCCAGCTCCTGGTGGGCGTGCTTTTACCAGAAAGGAAGGAGCGCGTGAGCTGATAGGGACAGGGACCCAGCAGGGCACTGGGACACGACACGCAATAGTCTCTTAGTAAGACTCTGGGAATGTTGCAGGAAAGAGGGAAGGAAGGAAGGATTCAAGTGCCGGCTGAAACGCGGGCGTCCCTTGTGTCCACGGAGCCTGACGGGGGACCTTTCAAGCTCCAAGAGTGATGGAGTGACAGGCAATGTCACTTGTTTCCTTCCTTCCACAAGCCCTGGTCAAGCTTTGGAGCACATACTCTGTGCCAGGCATTGTCCTAAGTGCTGGGGACACAGCGATGAGCAAGGCAGAGTCCCTGCCCTCCTGGAGCTGACAGTCCAGAGAGTGAGTGACACCAGGAGGTGATAAATGGATTGAAGAAATCGGCCCGGGGAGATGAAATGCAGAGGCCAGTGGGTGAGAGGGGACAATGGGACAGTCTTAGGTGGGGTGGTCAGGACAGTCTCTCCAAAGAGGTAACATCTAGGGGCGGCTGGCTGGCCGAATCAATGGAGCATGTAATTCTTGATCTCGGGTCATGAGTTCAAGCCCCACATTGTGCATAGAGCTTAAAAAAGAAAAAAAAGAGGTAACACCTTAGCTGACACCTGAAGGATGAGCAGGAACCAGCCATGCAAAGAGCCTGGGGAAGAGAGCACCAGTGGCGTGGGCGGGAACAGCTGGTGCAAAGGCCCTGAGGCAGGACCATACATATTGGTGTGTTTGAATTGTTGAAAGAAAGGTTTGTGGCTGAAGTGCAGGGAGAAGAGAGAAGCACAGGGTAAGGGTGATGTTGGGAGGTAAGTAGGAATTAGGACCTGTGAAGGATTTGTATTTTATTCTAATTTTGAGGCATACGCACTGAAGGGTATTCAGCAGGGGGAAAAACTGGTTCAGTTTTGAAAAGATAACAGAGGGGACAGGAATGGAAGCAGAGAGGGGCTCTTGAAGTCTGCTAGGTAAGAAATGAAGGTGGCTTAACCTTAAAAACAAATGACAAAAATATTAATGTCCTTAATATGTAAAGAGCTCTTATAAATCAACAAGAAAATTATAAAGAGCATAATAGAAAAATGGGCAAAGGATATGAATGGGGAAATTGCCAAAGAAACAATTAAGCAAATAAGTACCCAATTCACCAATAACAAAACACATGCAAGTTAAACCAAGTAATAGTTTCCCATTTGTCAGATCAGTGAAATCTTATTTTAAAAAGAATCTCCAAGGTTGTTGAGGATGCTGAAAAACATGCGCTTTTACATCTGGGTGGTGGACAAGTAAAGTGATGATCATTTTGGGTTTTTTTAATGTTTTTTATTTATTTTTGAGAGACAGTGTGAACAGGGGAGGGTCAGAGAGAGAGGGACATACAGAATCTGAAGCAGGCTCCAGGCTCTGAGCTGTCAGCACAGAGCCCGACGCAGGGCTCAAACCCACGACCCATGAGATCATGACCTGAGCCGAAGCCAGCGCTTAACCAACTGAGCCATCCAGGCGCCTTGTAATGATCATTTTGATGGGAACTTGGGAAACATTTAAAAAGCCATAAAAATATCCGTGTGTGTGAGCCAGGAATTCTGCCTCTGGGAAAATGCGACATAATCAGAGATGTATGTGTGTTCTCTCATAAAGGACTCAGGGAGCACTCAGCGTGTCCCTGGTTCTGGTCTGGGCACTGGGCACTCAGCAAGGAGACAACGGGCACAGCCACTGCTCACGCAGTGGTTCCGGTGCCAGACGTGGGCCACAAACCAGATAAATAAGCAAAACACAGTTTGTTAGATGGAGACGGTGCCGAGGGGAAAACAGAGCCCGCGAGAGGTGGGGCACGTTGGCGCATGCTTGCGGTGTGAAATTAACCTGCGTTACCGGCTTAGTCCTGAGTAATATGCAGCCCTGAAAATGCTCTTTGGGGAGGGTTTTAATGGCATAAAAAAGCTCATAATTCAACATTCAGTGGCAAAAAGCAGAATGCAAACCTATCCACACAGAGGGTCGCCTCTGCACAGATAATCAATGGATATTGGTTTTGTGGAGGGGAAAACTGACGGTTTTCTGGGCACTGGATTTGTGCCCAGAAAAGAAAAGATTAGAAAGAAATGACCTGATAAAGCTAGCGTTGCCGGTTTGGGGAGGCCAGACATGGCTATTCCCAGTTCCTTCTTTACTCTTCCTGCACGTCTCACATGTCCCGCAAGCCGCAAGCATTCCTTCCAGGGCCCCCTGAGGCAGTGACAGCGCTCGTGCATTTGCAAGTGCAAGGTCACATCCTGCCTTTATTCAGATTTGGATGGTTTTGTTTTGTTTTGTTTTGCATTAGCTCTATTTTGTGTTGGGTTTTTGGTGTGGTTTTTTTTTTTTCATTAGCTTTTAAACAGGCTTTATATTTCAGAAGTTTTTTTTTAAATTTAAATGCTAATTCATTTTTGAGAGGCAGAGAGAGAGAGAGACAGAATCTGAAGGGACACCATCAGCATGGAGCCCGATGCAGGGCTCGAACCCACAAACCATGAGATCATGACCTGAGTTGAAACCAAGAGCTGGACTCCTAACCGACTGAGCCACCCACGCACCCCCAGAAGACTTTTTAAATGTTTATTTATTTTTGAGAGGCAGGGTGGGGAGGAGCAGGGAGAGGGGGACAGAGGATCTGAAGCAGGCTCTCGGCTTCAGAGTCTGATGCGGGGCTTGAACTCATGAATCGTGAGATCATGACCTGAGCCAAGGCAGACGCTGAACCGACTGAGCCACCCAGGCGCCCCAGAACAGCGTCAGATTTACAGAAAAATCAAGGAGACGGTACCCATCTGCCCTGGACTCATCTCTCCCTATCTGTAATTTCTTACTTACATCATTGGCACCATGCAATTTTTACCTTAATAGATTGATATTGCTACATTATTAACTATGAACACACTCAGAGTTTGCATTGATTTTATTTTTTTAACAACATTTTTTAACATGTTCCAAAATATCAACTCAGTTGATTCCTGAGTTTCTTGCCTCCTCTCCCCCCCCCCCCCCAACCCCGCTCAGATTTTGCTCCTGAGGGCACACCGGCCTCATGCTCGCAGAGCCCTCCCCCTGTGTAACTGCAAGACCGCGGTCACCCTGTGTGCCCTCTTCCTCCTGGCCAGAGCGGCGCTGTGGGGGGTCCGGTGGCCCTCCATCACCTGGCTGGGGTGGGGCGGGGGTGGGGGTGCAGCTCCTGGAACCAGCCCGCCCATTCTTCCAAGGAGTCTTTCCGGGCCGTGAGCGCCCCCTGTGGGCCGGGCTCGGAAGTGCCCACTAGCAGATCCCAGCCTCCGGGAGCAGAGGTGAGAGCACCTGAGCTCCGGGCCTGGAGGAAACCGCTGGGGCGCATCGACCCGCGCTGGACAGATCCTTCCCTGGAACAAAGCGTCCTCCCCGGTGGGCTCGGCACTTCTGGTTGCTCAGGACCCCAGTGTTCCCAGCCGGAGGAGGGGGGCGGGTGGTGGCTTCCCCCGCATGTCTCCGTGGATGACCTGACCCCCAAGACCCAGACTCAAGGAGCCCACAGCCTCCTTGGCGTCTCCAAAGAGAAGGTCGATGGCACCTCAGGCCCAGTGCAGTCAATCCCGAGCCCCCCAACCGGCTCCCCAACAGCCTTTCCCATGGCAGCCGCCAGCACTCGGCCCCCACCCCCAACTGTGTCATACCCGGCCCGTCGTTGAGTCCAGTCAGCGACCCTGCCAACACCTATCCCGATCCTGACCGCTTCTCCACACCCACACTGCCCTCCTCCTCCAGGCCTCCCTCGCCTGTGCGCTCCTCGCTGCCCCGCTGCCTCTGCTCCTAGCCTCTCCGGCCTCCACACAGCAGCCTTCACTCAGAGCCAGAGCCTCCCCGGCTGCCCCTCCCTGCTTCTCTTGGCTTTTATTTTTATTTCTTTTAAGTTTAAACTTATTTATTTTGAGAGAAAGAAGGAGAGTGCAAGCAGGAAAGGGGCAGAGAGAGACAGAGGGAGAGAATCCCAAGCAGGCTCCGCACTGTCCGCACAGAGCCGGACGTGGGGCTCGATCCTGCAGACCATGAGGTCATGGCCTGAGCTGAAATCAGGTTAAAGGCTTAATGGACTGAGCCACCTGGGCGCCCCTTCTCTTGGCTTTTAAAGTAAAACCTGAATAGCTTCCCGCGGCAGGAAGCTTCCCCCTCCCCACCCTCCTCACCGTGCATCCCTCCCGCCTCAACTCAACACACTGGCCTCCTCTCTGGTCGGAGAACAGGCCTTGCCACCGCCTCAGGGCCCCTGCACTGCCTGTTCCCTCTGTCTTGGACACTGTTCCCTGCATGTTCTCACATCTGGTTCCTTCCTGTAACTGGGGTCTCAGTCCACATATCACCACTTCAGAGAGGATTTTCTTGACCATCCTGCCGGGCCCCTGTTGACGGTCCGCCCGCCCCCAACCAGACATCCTCCATCTATCCCAGAGCCCTCAGCACTACTGGAAATTACCTGTTAGGTGTCCTTCCTTCTTCATTGTCCGCCTCTGTGCACCACAGTGTAAGCTTGTCCCCTGCTGTCTCTCTAGGACAGCGTGGGGTGTGGCACACAGCAGGTGCTCAACGCCCTGGCTGGGGGCCGTGGAGCTGGGCAGCATCCTGGGTGGAGGGCACCCATGGCCGCGAAGGCTTAGGGGGCAAGCCAAGGTGTGACTTTCACCAGGGAGGAGCAGCTCTCACCTTTGTGTGAATTCACATGGCCCGAGGAGGGGGGGGGTGCGTGTCTGTAGCTTTTGAACCATTTTAACATTAAGAAATCAGCTAATCTGGAGCACATGGGTGGCTCGGTCAGTTAAGGGGGTCTGATTCTTGATTTTGGGCTCATGATCTCATGGTTCATGAGTTCAATCCCTGCCTTGGGCTCTGCGATGACAGCACAGAGCCGGCTTGGGATTCTGTCTCTCCCTCCCTCTCTTTCTCTAATATAGATAAGTTAACTTTAAAAGAAAAGAATTCAGCTAATGTAACTAATGAGAACACTTCTGGGTCCTCAGAGTGGAGAGGACAAGAAAACAAAACAAGATTTAAAGAAACCGCAGAGATTCTGTGAGGTGTATTGTGTTCACATGTCCACACAGGCCTCTGTAGTCACAAGGCACTGCCACCCTGAGCATAGGCCATACATGTGCCCGTTTCATGGATGAGAAAACTGAAGCAGAGACTATGGAGAAAGTCAGAAGCAGACAGAGTAGCCCGGCCCCAGGCTCCAGGGCATCTTCCCCGAATCTGTGGCCGTGAAGACGGCTGCAGGCTTCAATGTTCCCATTAAGTTGGGGGATGGTTTTTGTTTTGTTTTCGGCACAAGTTTTCCTGCGTCAGCCACCTGCTTCCGTCCGTCCGGGCTGCTGACCTTGCCCAGGCTACAGTGTCAGGAAGGAAGAGCTCAACGGGGCCTGGCAGCCAGACAAGGGGGTGCCTGCCTGCAGGGCCTGGGCCCAAAGCAGCAAATCCCAGCTCTTGCTGGCACAGTGGAACTACGTTGATGCCCTTGCACTGGCCTGCCCCAGGCCCTTGGCTCCTGCAACGCCCCCACCCCTGCTGGGTGGCCCTGCTCCACTCCCATCTCTGGCCCTCAGTGTCCCCATGTGTGAAACAGCCTTTGGCCATGAGCTGTCCCACAGAAGGCTTGCCCCAGGGGAAGGAAGGGGCCCCACGATTCACACTGGACCTACACCCCCCCCGCCACCCGGCCTGTTCCGCCGCTGCTTGGTCGCTCACCCACTGCAACTGCCCGACTCGAGCTGTTTCAGTTCCTCTCGGCCCACCTGCGGGGCTGCAGACGTCTCCACCACGGACAAGGAGCCATGTGACCTGGCAGCCAGGCCTCGGCTGCACCCTAGCCCGAAGGCCTCCCCCGCTTTGCTCTCTGGAACCTGAATCCCCACCACCCTGCACTGTCACCACTGAACTCAGATTATAAGGGTTGTTTAAATGGAAGTGACTCCAGGTGACCACCAGCAGGTCTGAGCTCAGGCAGGGGCTCACCGACCTTCCAGGGTCCCTCCGACCTTCACCCTGTGGCTCGGTGCACGGCCCACAAATGCTGCAGAAACCCCATGTTCAGGAGCAGAGCTTAGGAGCTGAGGCACTCCAGATCCGCATCCCCAATCTGCCTGGGAGGCCGGCTCCAGCCCCCCTAAAGTTCACTGCACTGACCCAAACCTCCTCTGGGTCCCCAGCTGTCCAACCTGGGGAGTCTGTGACCCTCCTGGAGATGGGCTGTCCTGGGCTCTGAAATCAGACACCACAGCCCCTGTGAACTGGGGCAGATCCCCACCCCTCCCCCGTGAGGTGGGTCCCGGGCTGGCATGGGTGATGCCCACCTGGGGTCCTTGAGCAGCAGGACCTCAGCTGGTGGCAGCTCCCTCTTCGGTAACCAAGTGACCGTGTCTCTCCCGCCTGCAGATCCTGAACATGGAGGACGACCAGAACTGGTACAAGGCTGAGCTGCGAGGGGCCGAGGGCTTTATTCCCAAGAACTACATCCGCATCAAGCCCCACCCGTAAGTGTCCCCACGTGCAGTTCCCCGGCCGCCACCCCGGCCCTGCGCTCAAGGCAGCCTGGCCCCTGCAGGCACGTGTCCTCACGGGGACTCCTCGCTTCTATTCATCAGTCTCTACACTGAGCAGGGGCAGAGGGATAGAGACGTGAAGACCAAAGTGGTGGCAGGGGCAGGGCCAGCCCAGGCCACACCACCGGGGACCCGAATCCCAGAGCACAGGAGACTGCTGAAGGGGACGGGGCCCCGGGCTGTGAGCCAGCTGGGCCACGGCTGCTGCGTGGTCTCTAGCAGCTCCCGCTCTCTCTATTCCCCAGCTTCCTCCCCTGTAACACAAGGGCCGAGGCTTCAACCTACAGAGGATTCTAGAGTTCTCTCTAAGAGTGGAAGTCCCACGTAGGGCCAGGTGTCCTGGGACCTGGGACCTGCTGGTCCAGGGAGGCTCCCAGCACGCTGTCAGCTCTGAGAACGGCCGTGGCAGAGCCCAGCCCCAGAACAGGCCCAAGTGGCCAAGGACCTATGGAAAGCCAACCGGATATGTTTGAGATAATGGTCACTCAGTCATTCATCAAACACTAGCCACGGCCCCAGGGGGCCTAGCCAGGTGACGCCGGAGACACGTGATGAGATGCTGGGGTTGGAGCGCCCCATCCTGGGGGAGAGACAAGACATAAAGAAAGCACCAGAAGGCAGTCAGCACTGAGGTAACTGAGGAAGGCTCCTCAGAAGAGGTGTCGATGAGTGAGGCTTTGAAGGGTGTGTAGGAGTTGGCTAAGCAGCAAAAGAGGAAGGCATTCCTGGAAGAGGGGACAGGGAGGACAATGAGGAAGAGCCCATGGCAAGAGGGCCTCAAATGCCAGGCTCAAGGAGGTGACGAGCACAGCGAGGGCTGAGCAGGGGAGGGACCCAATCCCAGCTGGAGGCATGTGACAGGGCCATGCAGGCCGGAGGGGACAGGCTGGAAGCCATGAGGTGTGTGTGACTGTGGGGAGCAGGGGCGGGTGGTGCAGGGCCAGGGTGGGGACTGGATGGTATTTCCTCTTTACCTGCCTTCGAGTTATTTCCAAAGCTGCCACCACCTCCGGCTTCCTGTGCGGGTGAGGCCCCGTCCCACCCAGGTCCCCAGCTACTCTGCCTGGGTTCCGGGCGTCCCCAGCCTCCCACACAGAGGCTGCTGCCTCCAGCCGACGTCCTGGGCTATGGCCATGACACCCAGGCCCCACGGTGGCCCTGTGTGCCGGAGTCCAGCTCCGGCAGGTCCGGGGCTCCCTGAAGGATGGACGGTGTCGGCGAAAGGGAGCGAGAGAGCCTCGGCTTTCTTTCTGCTCACCAGGCTGGGGTCTCTGCTCTGACCGGAGACTCAGCCTTTTTTTACTAAACAAGTGTATGGGATAAAACAGAAGTGCCAATTGCCTTAGACAATGATTTCTGATGACAAATTCTTTGGTATGTAAAAATTTCCCAGAACGTAGATTGGTTGAAGATTCATGCATAATCTTTATCAATAGTGATTGAAGTAGGTGACTAGATGCTTATCACACGGGGAAGGAAGAGATCTTCAGCCTTCAAATACAAGGCAATGTTTTTAGCATAGCAAAGGCAAGAGTTAGTTCTTTTGTGAGCAGGGGTCAGTAGCCTGCTTTCTATGGGGAGAAAGACAGGTTTTCTCAGAAAATGTAATATTTGCTCCTATAATCACAAAAGAAGAAATTCCTATAACAAGTTTTTTCATAAGGTACAATCCACAGACTTTTAGCACAAGAAGGCAAATCACTCCTGATATCAGTCAGTCAGGCGCCTGGGGGGTCGGTGCTCA